>PVKU01003157.1:125598-191002 GCA_004027475.1 Anoura caudifer
TTTTTTTTTTTTTTTTTTTTTTTTTTTTTTTTTTTTTTTTTTTTTTTTTTTTTTTTTTTTTTTTTTTTTTTTTTTTTTTTTTTTTTTTTTTTTTTTTTTTTTTTTTTTTTTTTTTTTTTTTTTTTTTTTTTTTTTTTTTTTTTTTTTTTTTTTTTTTTTTTTTTTTTTTTCATTTATTTTCAGAAACTTTTTGATTTCTTCCTTGAATCTCATTCTTAACCCATTCATTGTTTAATAGCATGCTGTTCAGTCTCTATGAATTTCAGTTTTTTTAGTTTTTTTCCTTGCAGTTGGTTTCCAGTTTCAGGCTCTTGTGGTCCAAGAAAATGCTTGATATGATTGCTTTGTGTCCTGTCATGTGGTCTATCTCTGAAAATGTTCCATGCGCATTTGAAAAGAATGTATATTTTGCTGCTTTTGGATGTAAGGTGTGTGTGTGTGTGTGTGTATCCATTTGATGTAGTGAGTTGTTCAATGCCACAATATACTTACTGATACTTTTTTTGGAAGCTCTATCCATTATTGACAGTGAGGTGTTAAAATCCCCTAGTATAAGTGTGTTGCTGTCTAAATCTTTCTTGAAGTCCTACAAAATTTTCCTTATATGTTTGAGTGTTACTATGTTGGGTGCATATATGTTTACAATGTTTATGTCTTCTTATTGATTCTTCCCTTCAGTGTTATGAAGTGTCCTGTATCTCTTTTTATGGCCTTTGTTTTGAAGTGTATTTTGTCTTTTACAAGTATTGCTACCCCAGCTTTCTTTTCCTTTCCATTTGCTTGGAATATTTTTTCCAACCCCTCACTTTCAGTCTGTGTAGGTCTTTTGTTCTGAGGTGGGCCTCCTATAGGCAGCGTATGTATGGGTCATGTTTTTTATATATTCAGCTACCCTATCTTTTTTGATTGGGGCATTTAATCCATTTACATTTAAAGTTATTATTGGTAGGTTCTTATTCATTGCCATTTTCCCCTTTGTACCTATGTCCTCTCTCTCACTCTTATTCTTCATCTTCTTAAAGCAGTCCCTTTAGCATCTCTTGCAGTGCTGGTTTGGTGGAGATGTATTCTTTTAACCTTCTTTTGTCTGGGAAACTCCTTATTTAGCCTTCCATTTTAATTGAAAGCCTTGCTGGATAGAGTAGTCTCGGTTGCAGGCCTTTGGTTTTCATTACTTGGAATATTTCTTGCCATTCTCTTCTGGCTTGGAGAGTTTACTTTGAGAAGTCAGCTGCTAGTCTTATCAGGGCTCCCTTGTATGTTACACTCTGGTTCTCTCTTGCTACTTTTAAGATTCTCTTTGTTTTTAATATTTGGTATTTTAATTATGATGTGTCTTGTAGTAGGCCTCTTTAGGTTCATCTTGATCGGGACCCTCTGTGTTTCCTGAAGTTACATAGCTTCTCCTCTCCAAGTTAGGGAAGTTTCTGTCATTATTTTTGCACACAGAATTAATTTCTCTCTTGCTCCTTTCTTCTCCTTCTGGTATTCCAATAATGCAAATTTTGTTACATTTCATGTTGTCCCAAAGTTCCCTTAAGCTACTCTTCATATATTTTGAGTCTTTTTTTTTTTTTTCATTTTGTTGCTTTGAGTATTTCTTTCTACCTTGTCTTCCAGCTCACCGATATGGTCCTCTGCCTCTTCCAGCCTGCTGTAATTCCTTTTAGTGTATTTTTTATTAAATATATTATTGTCTTCATTTCTTCCTGGTTCTTGTTTATACTTTCCATTTCATTTTTCATGTTGTTGTAGTGCCCAGTCAGATCCTTGTAGTTGTCACTGAGTTCCTTGAGCATCCTTACAACCATTTTTTTAAATTCTGTATGTTTGCTTGTCTCAATTTCAATTAGCTCTTTTACTGGGGATTCTTCCATTTCTTTTGATTGTTGCTTCTTTCTTCCCCCCCATTTTAGGTGACTCTTTTTGTTGTTGTTATTTCTACATCTCAGAGTGCTCTGTTTTTCTAGCTGTCTTCATGGGGTGGACTTTTGTGGTAGGTTTTCTGTGGGACTCAGTGGCGCAGGCTCTTTGATCTTCTTTTCTGGATGCTGTAGGGTTGCCCTTCTGTTTGTGCGGGCTCTCTTGTTGTACTGGGGTTTACCTCTTGGTGGTTCCTTTGTTGGTGGGTTCTCTCCTCCCGTGGGTTTACTGGTAGTCACAACTCCCACCTTGTCTTGTTTGCTGTTGCATAGGTGTTGGTTAACAAAGCAGTATTACCAAACAACCAAACTTAGGCCAGCAATAAGAACCCCCTACCATATCAGCAATTTCAGCTGCAATTGAGCAAGTATTAGTAAAGTTGAAGAGAGATTACAGATATTATAAGATACGACAGTGGGAATATTAGATGACTAAAAGAGAGGGAAATGTTATTGAGTAGTAAGAGGGAAGAGAATTGATAAGAGTAGGGATAGAACCAAGGTGAAAAAGGGGAGAGAACAAAATTTAAAATGTAAGTAAAACAGGAAAGGCTATGGGAACAATGGGGTAAGGAATGGGAAGAGTGTACTCCTGAGGTTTAAAGTCAAATTGAAAAGCTATTGTACCAGCAGGAGCAAAATTGCAGAAATACCATAGCAGGGTCAATAGCAACAAGAGCTGAATGAAATTTAATAAGGTGAAACAGGAATAAGAATATTATACAGAAGTGAAAAGTAAATATGAGATGTTTACTGTAAAGGAAAATGATATTTAGAGGATGGAGGAAGCTAAGTAATAACAGTAAGGAGTAAAGCCCAGGTTGACAGGGTAGGGGGGAAAGAAAACAAAGGGGAAAAAATGAAATAAAATTCTTTACTGATTAGGGGCAGGGGGGAAGTTGAAATGGAGTAAGACAGGAGAGAGTATTCTGTGGGATTTAAAGTACAAAGAAGTAGTGAACAAATAAAGAGTTCCACTGGGGAAGTAAAGCAGTGACCATGGTATTTCACCCAACTAGCCACTGTTTATAAAAGATGGAAAAGACAGAAGACTCTTATAAGAGGGGCAAAAGAATGTCAGCTGAGTTAAGAAGAGTGTTTATGTGAGGTCAGATGGAGGAGAAAGAGTGAGAGTAAGAAATAGGAACATGGTGTAGTATGAGAGAAAATAAAGTTTACCACAACAGTAATGAAGCTCAGGAAGATGGCTAAATGGATTAAGACCAGGGAAGGGTGTATGTGGGATTTGGAATAACAATAATACGATAAATCCTATATAATCTGAATAAAACAATTAAGCAAAAGACCAACAGTAGTGAGTTATTTATAATATGAGTGAAATGAAAAAAGAATAATAATTAAAATGCAGTGTGAAAGGGAGAAAAACAAAAATACACAAACAAATAAAAAACCTAAGTAAACAAAAAGAAGAAAACGAAAAAAAAATTTTAAATGCAAGTTCTGAGGAAGAGCAAGGTGAAATTTTACTCAGCTGTTGGTGTTCTCCTTCTGACTTCTTTGTGGAACTGTCTCTGGTTTTGTCTCAGCTCCAGGTCTTACTGTCTTAATCTTGGGGGGACCAAAAAAAAAGCCCCCCGCTGGTGATTGTTAGCCTGCCCTGCTGATTTTGCAGACCTTCCTGGCTCCTGCTAGTGGTGGTGGGTTGGGCTCAATTTTTCCTTTCTGGTGGTTGGGGAAGGAAGTAGGTTCAATCTGGGCTACAAAAACCAAAGTGCCCCCTTTCCAGCCCCCATGCCCTCCAAGCACTGTGCAGCCCACACTGTCTTCTCTGCCTAATTGCACCAGGCTGATAAACCACCTTGCTTTGCACCCCTTTAATCAATCTGTGAGGTGCAAATAGTGGTGGGAGCAAACTGTTCTCACAATCCTCCCACCTTGATGGCCCAGCAACTGCACTCTCCAGGTCCCTTCCTTGTGCACCACAGTCCCCATTCTGAAAAAAGTCTCTTTTGGGCTCCACTGCTGCTCCAAGCCACTGACCAGCTTTGCACACACTCCAACTCTCTGGCAAGACCAGAGTCTATCTCAGTGAGACAGGGCCAGTCATGGTCCACCTCTTCTCCCAGCTCAAGGTGCCACCAGGATCCCCAGCACTCTCTGGCACTGTCCTAGCCAGCAGCCGCTGCCCCAGCTTCAGTGCACCGCCAGCTGTGTATGTGCCTGTTTGCTCCCCGCACCCCCTCCCCCCCATACCCCTTCACTGATTTTACCCGTTGAAGTCTCTCCTGGCAAAGGTCCGGGATTTGCCTGCCCTGGGAGGGGAGGGAGCCACTAGGCTGCTATCACTGTCCTGGCTTTCCTTCTGTTTTCCCTGCAGTGGCTGTGGTTTCTGGTGCCAGACTGCTTGACCAGGGACTTTCCCTGATCTTCTATAAAAACCTCCTTACTGCCTGTTTGGAAGCGAACTTTGTCCTTTAAAAAATCAGTTAAGTGTCCCAGTTGTGTGCACAAGCAAGTGGGCTCAGCTCCCACCTACTTTGCCACCATCTTCACCCCTCCTGCACACTTATTGACTGAGGGTATGAAAAATGATACAGGAGACAGGACTCCAGGGTGGCCAACAGGGACCAAAGGAGAGATGACAAATAATAGCAGTGAAGCTGACAGATCCAGTCCCCCAAAGTCTGCTAATTATGGCAAAACAAGGGACACTAGACTTGTCTTGAGGTTCCCACATTTCTTAGATAGTTCTGAAAACTGTTAAGTTCAAAGAATAGAAAAATCTCCACTGGAATATGCCTGATTACCCTACTTCAGAATCTTCCACAGACCTCTCCCCTGAGACAGTCTCATTACTGCAGTATGGTTTTGAAACTGGAAAAGAGACCATCGGACTGCCTGTCACTTCCAAACCCAATAAGCAGAGACAGATTGACTCTTTATGGGTACTTTATTCAGATGGCTGGCGATCTGAGAAGATGGTGGGTTCATACCCTAACAGACCATCTTGTCTTTTCTTTCCAGGCCAACGTTTTTATAGCAGGGAATAAACAGGATGCAGTGAGGGGTTTTGAAGTTCAGGGAGGATTAGGTGAACGAAACTGTAACATTCCTGTCCTGGGCAGTTAGCTATTCCCAGGGGCGGTGGTGGTCTTTCTCTCCCTGGAACACAAAGGCCCGGATGCCTCCACTTGTCCCCAGGCCATAATCTTTAGCAGTGCCCCAGGAGGTCGGCTGTTTTCTCAGGAGCCAGGATGGGCCTTATTTGTAGGATCTGAAACAAACGCTTTAACATATACATTATTTACTAGGCTTATAACTATTTACCTTAAACTAAAATTTTCCAACTCTTGAGTCCCCTATTGTTATAGAGCATCAGAAGGTCCGTTATTGTCCCTCCACCTTATGGAAAGATGCCTCTCAAAGCCAGAGATTTGTGAAAAGGAAAGGAAATATTTATTTAATGCTATACAGAGTTAAAGTAGCAACATAACATCTTTAGGATACCCACAGACGTCCACAGTGCTTCCTATGGCCCCCTGCCCTAATTCAGGGTACCATAATTGCAAGGAAGAGAATCACACGTCCGGGATGCAGGCTCTTGACACCATTCAGCTGTGTTGTTGTCCAGGCAGGATCTCTAATTAATCCAAAGCCATGTGGCACCTTCTCATGGCCTACTGACAAGAGTCCTTTCCCCCTTCTTTCAGGCAGTCTCTCTTGTTCCCAGGCCACGCAGCCAAAGGGAGGACCCCAAAGCCGCGTGGTTCTTCTTCTACCAAAGCTGTGGGGAAGGGGTCCCCACTCTGGCAAAGCCACGTGGCTCTCCCTCTTCACCAAAGCTGCAGAGGTCTGTACTCTGGTGAAACCCCATGGATCTTCTCCCTCTGACAAAGCTGCAAGAGGGTCTGTGTTGCAGTCCAACTGTGAGCGAGAATAATCAGTCACCAGAAACGTCCAGGTTTAAGATATTACTTTATTGGCCAAAGATTACCTGCGCAGGGGCGAACTCTCAACCTGCGTCCCGGGGACACAGTACCCCCAAGGAGCTACAAGAGAGAGCTGCGCCTAGCGCTCACAGCTAGGTTCTTTTACAGAGGCGAGCAAACAATCACACAAAAGAGGCGGTTAGCTATTGGCTGAGAGAGCCCGCTCGTGGGAACCGTTATCTTAGGGCAGCGGGACACCTCCCCCAACCCTTCTACCCTAACACCCACCCAGGTGGCCATTTGCCTGAGTAAACAACTTGCCCCCCCCCCCTTTTTTTTTTTTTTTTTGGATCGCTCCCTTCAGTCCGCACTTGGGCAAAGCCAAGTGGCAATTCTCTGCTAAAGCCACATGGTGATTTTCCCTCATAGGGGCTGTGGCGTTCCTGACTCTGGTGAAAGCGTGTGGATTCTCTCCAATGACTGCCGTGTCTCAGTTTAAATCCCCGCGCCAAATCTCTTCTGTAACCCCATTTTCCGACTCCTCCTACAATCAGTTACACGTGCCAGCATTCCCGTATAATCCAAGTTTATTGGGATACCTTTATGAGTCTGGGCAGGTGTGTCCCCATTTTCTGGAGCCAATCTTCTCCAAGCTCCCACGCAGGAGCTATAACTTGGGGTTCCTCCCCCAGTCACCTCTTGGGGGGGGAGTCCTTTCCATCCCCTTGGCTCAGAGCATGGCCACAGCTATTTAACACATCTAAGTCACCAGCCAAAGGCTATAGATATGTTAAATGACCATGCCATGGATTAGCAGCTCTTCATGTCCCTGCTCCATGTGTCCCTTCCCCCAACTCATACCTGTGGGGGAAGGGATGAGGACATCTTATATGTCCCTCTAATATTCCCTGGACACCCTGAGTTCTGGGCCCCATTCCAAATCCCTATTTTGGAGCCCCCCTCCTGGCTGCACCCTGCATCACTATCAGTTTCATAAGAGCTGTTGTGATTCAGCCTTTTCCACAAAAGGCTGCTGACTAATGCCTTTTTTCTTGTTCTTAACATAAATAAAGCAAACTGTATTTTGTTTATAACTGGATTATTAGATTCTAGAGCTGTACTAATATGGTTAGTAACCACTAGCCACATCTTGTTACTTACATTTAAATTTATTAAAATATAATTAAAAATTTAGTTCCTAAGTCTCATTAGCAACATTTCAGTAGCTTTGTGTAGCTTTGTGCTACTGTATTGGGCATGCAGATACAGAACATTTTTATCGTCACAGAATATTCTGTTGGACAGCACTGCTTTAAAGAATCAATTATTTTAGGGGATTTATATTGTCTTCTGTGGGTACAAGAGTCATGGTCTTTATGCACCTTCACAAGTACTTAACAAGGTTGCCCCTTACAGAGTGATTGTTTCACTCTGGGTGAAGATGGCATGAAATTACTGAACACACTCTGATCTGTAACACTTTAATCTGCCCCAAACTGAATTCAGTAGGGTATCTGCCACCTAAAATGATTTCCCAAAGAAGTGTTAGAATGTTTTTTAAATTAGACCTTCGACATTTCCCCATGTTTCTTATGTCTATCTCAGAATACTTAGAAATATTGCTAATTTTTTATGTGGCACACCTGACTACTTTATCAGCCTGCTGATCAGTAACTTATAATGACTTTACTCTGTTGGAACAAGTTGATGTTAACTCACCCTCACTCTGTAACTTAAAAAGTACTCTGTACATTGCTTTTTATGAAAAATTATCAAGTCTCCCTTAGTCATCAGATTTTTGGCTTGCTCGTCTTTCTGTGCGCCTACTAACCTAGCACCTTAACTAAAACATGCAGTAGGTGCTAAGAACATGTTTGAATGAATGAACTAAAACTGATTTTTTACTTTGACTTTATAAGATTCCCAGGTTAGGGAAATCAAGCTTTCCTTGGCAAAGTTCATGTAGGAAAATTTAAAGTCCCAGGTTATGTGTTCCATTGATCACCTGGCTTTCTTTCCCTAAAATGAGGCTTAATCCAGGGGCTTTCTAATCATGGAGTTACATAAGTTCGGCCTCAGTTTTCTTTTTGCACGTCCATACTTCTTGTCGTATTTACCTGGAGCATCCCCTTAAGGCTGCTCACTTCACACTGAAAGAAAACACCTGACAGTCTTCTGTCTCTGGCATGTCTTTTGGCAGCGTACTGCTTGTCAGTGTTAAGTTTCAAGGAGTGGATATACTTAAAAGAATGTCATTCCATTGCTGAACTTGATATTGGAATAATATCATTACAATAGCAGCTTTAAAAAATCATTCTGAAGAATACAGTATCATTTGTTCATTTTCTCAACAAATAATCATTGAAGAACTTCTGTGGGAGAGACTATCCCTTACAATGTATAGTTAATGACTTGCACCAAAGATTCAAGAATTACATATTGTTAGATTATGTGGGTGTTTAAAAAAAACTGAGATCGAAAGCTTTGAACATTTGTTTTAGCATTTGTTGTAATTTCAAAAAAATGTAATTATTTCTACTCAGGAAGAAACTGTAGTCCTCATCTTTTAAATTAGTTGCATTCACAGTAAAAAATAATTTTCCGTATACTGGAATTAGTTGACAGAGTACAACATTCAAATTACACGGATAACTTACCCCCAAATAAATAATGTCTGTTCTTAGAATTTCACTAATGAGATCTTATAAAAACTGAGTCTATCAACTGCTATACCACTGACATTCTTTAAAGTAGTTTATGTATCCTTTTATTTGAGCCCAAAGTGGTTTTTGGAGCTCAGTTCTGTTTTGTTATTTGGCATGAAGTTGATGTCCCCTGTGGTTTGCCAGTTGGTGCTTACATTTGACTGTGGTGGGTCCCAGTACAGTAATAATGCCCAAGTAGGTTAGGACTCTTCCTTGGACTAAGCTGCTGATACCTGCTGCCTGAGGTTGATACAGTGAGCACTAAGTTGAGCCCGGGAGAGGCTACTCATTTGACTAAGCTGGTACACAGTGGTGTTATGTGGTATCTATATTTGTAAACTCCAGTATTTCCCAGGTTCAAGATGATCATCTCTTCTTTTAAGTTCTCTCTTTTCCCTCTTCTGTATTACTAGTCACAAACCCTGAGAAAAAAATAGGGATGAAGATTGAAATTACAATTGAAATAGAAAGATATATTCTGTTTATTTTGGCTTTAATTTCATTCAGCAAACAGTTTTTGAACACGGACTATCTGCTGGGAACTAGGTAAGACACTGGAAATAGCATTGCTCTCTTCAAGGTCTTTGGGAAGTACAGACATGGGGCTGGACTCTTTGGAGTCCATGTGATAGATGTTTGTCATATAGGCATGTAGAGGTTTCACTTTTGAAAGCCTCTGCCTAGAGGAGTCTACAGAGGGTCACTAAGGTTTTGAGCAGAGTTCGAAAGAAGAGTAGTTGTTTGCCAGCTTGCAAGCAAGAGATAGCATTCCAGGTAGAAGAAAGAGTATGTACAAAAGAGTTTAATAGAGAAGTGAATGTTCAATTAACTACAAGTAATCAATTCAGGGTAGTTTAAGCGAAAGAGACAAGAGTGGAGAAAACGAGACAGAGTGGAGAAGCAAAGCTAGATCACAAATAGCACGTATATATCACAATGAGTGTGTCTTACCTATAGGAAATGGAGAGCCACTGAAGAATCGTCATCTGTGATCTTGATCATGTCCCATGAAAGATTTTTAAAAGATCAGTCTGGGTACCTACAGGATGATTGGAGGCAGGGAGACAGACCAGGAGCTGGTGATATTCCTGTCTTTTTGGAATAAAGAGCTAATTGTACTCATTAGCGTACTGCTTCTATTCAAATGCGTCATTGTTAACTGCCTTTAATCCCTGGCACCCTAAGATTGTAATGATTGTCAGGTCTTAAAGCAAACATTTGCTGTGACTTGTCCCTAGTGTATCTTCAGTGGTAGTGTCTTTTAGTAGATAGACCTCTATGATATAAACATCATTTTAAGTTTTTCAATATACAGTCATTTTTAAAATGATCTTTAGAAATAATATTTTTTTTTATTTTCTATTTACTATACCAGTCTTGTAAGTTTTAGGACCTCCATATTAATTATCTTCCTGCTGAGGTGTTTGAAACACTCTTTTGCCTTCTTTGAAGTAAATTCATTAAATTATTCCCTTTTAATCCAGTTCTTGTCATTTGCTTTTGAGAAGGAAAGTCCACCTTCTGTAAGTCCAAAGACATTTTTAAGTGGGGAGAAAGTAAACAGATAGCATGTGTGGGCTCAGAAAGAGAAAAAAGTAAGGTTTGAATGTAGGTTAGTCAAACACATTTTTCCCAAAGAACTTTTCTTGTCTATCACAAAGCAAATTTAGAACACAGTCTATTTTTTCAGGGAGCTGGTATGCCACAAAAATATAGAATATGAGATGTTACATCAGGCCTGCTTAAAGCCAAGCTTGAGGGAAATGTACAGGATTAAAAGTTTAAAATTAAAACAGCTAAAATACCAAGCTTTTGAAGCACTGACCCAGACTATTGGAATTCAGTTAGCAGAACTTGTCGTTCTTGAAGGGAAAAAATAAATAAAAGCACAAAACACTTTTAGACTTTGGAAGAATGGCTTGACCTACTTGCAAGGACTGTGGAATGCCTATGCTATCATTTGGAATGCAAAAGCTTCTGATTCCCATGTAGAAACCTCCTTAACTTGCAGGAGATCAAATTCCTCTGCTTGGCAAGAGAATTTCCTTGGTGCCTTGGCTGTCCGTTTTTGTTTTGAAATAGGGACCCTCTCTGCTTTTTGTCCTTCAGTCCAGCAGCCATTTACTCCATACTTGCTATGTCTCGCCCCACACAAGGTTCTGAAAGAATGTAAAAAATAAATAAATAAAACATAGACCCGTTTAAAGGTTAAAAATGCTATAATAGAACAAAAAGTGTTAAGAGAACACAGAGGGAAGAGGGGTAGTAGCTCCCAGTCCTCAGTTGTGGAATAGAGAGTAGGGAGGGCTTCAGTGGAGAAGGGCTGTTTGAGCTTGACTTAGTTTGAGCTTGGCTTCAGCTTAGTTTGAGCTTAATGTCTTTACTAAGGCAGAAATATAAAACTAAATTAAAATGTGGAGTACATTAAAAGAACAGGAAGCAAGTGATTTGTGTGGGAGGATTGATGAGAAATAGCAGGAGATAAGATGAGAGCCTTGACCAACTTGCTGAGGAGTTTGGACTTTATTCTATAGGTGGTGGAAACTGCATGATCAGCCCTCTTCCACCTCTTCTGATATGCATTAAAGAGTTGCTACTGGTGACCTTGACCTTGTGACACTTGCCAGTTCTGAGGTAATAAAAATAAAAGCACTTTGGGAATCCTCCATTCTTTCCATGTCCATGATTATTGTTCTAATTTGGAGAAATGGGTAGAAAATGGCACCCCATAAAGGCTTTTCTAATGTCCACTTTGAAAGCTGGAAGAATAAGTACATGTTTCTAATTTTTTCCCTCCCTCCCTTCCATCTTTTCTTCCCTCCATCCGTCATTCCTCTCTCAGCCAGACTTTTGCTTGATGTCCTGGGAATACAAATGAGAGCAAATCTTTGCCCTCAATGAGCAATCCTATAGGGAATTCAGACAGAGACACAGGTCAAGTGTTTAGTGTTCACAGGATGTATCTGAGGAAATAGAGGTCAATTTGGAGGAGTAGAGTGAGAAACACTCTTCAAAGACAGAACATTTTAAGGTAAGAGGAAAGGGAAACCATTCCCTGAAGACGATCAAGGTGAGCACAGACACAGACAGAGCTTGAAGCAGCCAAGAGTGCTAGAGCAACTGCAAGCAGTTTGTTAGCTCTGACTTTAAGATGCAAGGGGAAATGCTAGAAGAGAAAGAGGTACAACCAGGGCTGCGTCATGAAAGGCTTGCAAAGAAAATTTTATCTTCAGGATCAAGTTCAAATTAAGTAGAGGGATGCCATGTTCAACTTTGGTGTTTGAAAAAGAAAAATCATTAATGGCTACTGTGATGAAGGAGGCAAAACTAGAGACGGTGGTGAACAGGAGACTGGCATAGTTGTCAGGTAAGGATGATAAAGAGGTACTGGTGCATTTTACTGTTTCTAACCTTTATTGCACTTCAAGTCTGAAAGATCTTAGTTGGCAACTGGAAAATGAAAGTTTGGTACAAAGCATACTTCTATTATCTTGTAAGCTATGGTTTTGACTTCTCACACTAGCTGGTTCAAAATAGGGCTGGGGTGGCCCTGCGGGGGAGGTCTCACCATCACAGGGTTAAGCCTTTAGATCCTTGGTAATGTTAAGAGTACAAAGGAATAGGAAGATGTGACTGAAAATTGAATTTATGGTAGTTTCTAAGAATGGATTGTCAATTTGCTTTATTGAGATATATATAATTTATGCACCATAAAATATACCCTTGTAGAGTACACAATTTAATGAGTTTTAGTATATTCACAGAGTTTTAAAACTATCACTTGTATTTAATTCCAAAACATTTCATCACCCTAAACCAAAACTTACCAGCAGTCACTCTCCATTTTCATTCTCCCCATCCCCCAGCTTCTAGCAACCACTAATCCACTCTCGGTCTCTGAATTTACATATTCTGGACATTTCATATAAGCAGAATCATATGATAAATGGTGTTTTGTGACTGGCTTCTCTCACTTTACCTAATGTTTACAAGGTTCATACTGACTGTAGCATGTTTCAGTACTTCATTTATTTTATGGCTGAATAATACTTGATTATATGACTATAGTTTATTTATCTATCAGTTGATGGACATTTAGGTTGTTCCCACTTTTGGGCTGTTATGAAATGTTGCTATAAACATTTGTGTACAAGTTTTAGATTCCCACAAGCAATGTATGAAGGTTTGAATTTCTCCATATCCTCACAAACACTTGTTCATCTTTTTTATTAGTTATAGAGTCTCATGACTTTAGTTTGCATCTACCTAATGAGAAATGATGAACATCTTTTCTGTGTGTTTATTGGCCATTTGTGTATCTTTGGAGAAATGTTTATGAAAATTCTTTACCTACTTTTCATGGGTTACTTTTTTTATTGTAAGAGTTATTTATAAATTGTTAATACAGGTCTTTTTTCATATGTATAATTTGCACATATTTTCTCCCATTCTATGGGTTGTCTTTTCACTATCTTGAACTTGTCCTTTGAAGAACAAAAGTTTTTAATTTTATGAATTCCAATTTCATTTTTCTTTTGTTGCTTGTGTTTTAGGTTCATATCTAAGAAACCATTGCTTAACTGAAGGTTGAAAAGATTTATGTTTTCTTCTAAGGGTTTTATAATTTTTGCTCATTATATTTAGATCTTTGATGCATTTTGAGTTAATTTTTATGTAGACTATGAGGTAGGAGTTAGCTTTATTCTTTTGCATGTAGATATATGTAGTTCTCCCAGCACCATTTGGTGAAAAGACTATTCCCCCATTGAATTGTCTTGGCGTCCTACTCTTAATTGATTGACCATGAACTGGGAATCTGAATTTTGTTTTATTCATTTGTGTCTTTGTTTTTATGCCAGCACTCCTCAATCTTGATTACTGTAGATTTGAGGTGAGTTTTGAAATCTGGAAATGTGAGTTGTCCAACTTTGTTATTTTTTCAAGACTTCTTTTGTTGGGGCGGAGGGACTCTAGATGTCTTATACTTCTCTATGAATTTTAGAATCATCCTGTCAATTTCTGCAAGAAAGTCAGCTGAGATTTTAATAGGGATTACAGTAAATTTTTAGATCAATTTGTTAGTATTTTCATCATCTTAACATGTTAAGTCTCTGATCTGTAACATAAAATGTCTTACCATTTTTTTAGATCTTTAATTTCTTTTTGCATTATTTGATAGTTTTTGGTATATAATTCTACCATTCTTTTGTTAAATTTGTTTCTAAATACTTTATTCTTTCTGATGATGTTGTAAATGGAATTCTTTTCTTAACTTAATTTTTATGTTGTTCCTTGCTGGTATATATAAGATATGTCACCTGTGAATAGAGATAGTTTTTCTTTTTTTTCCACTGTTTATCCCTTTTTTCTTTCCTAATTTTCCTGGCTAGATCCTCTAATATAATGTAGAATACAAGTGACAAGAATGGAAATCCTTGTCTGTACCTGATTTTAGGTGGGAAGTATCCATTAAGAATGATATTACCTCTTGGTTTTTCATAGGTGCCCTTTATCAGATTGAGGGTGTTCCTTTATTTACCCAATTTGTTCAGTGTTTTTTTTTGTCATGAAAAGATGTTGGATTTATCAAATGTCTTTTCTGCATCTGTTGTAGTGATCATGTGAGATTTATTTTGTTCCTTTATTCTGCTTACATGGGATATTATGTTGATTTTCAGATGTTAAACCTTGCATTTCTAGGATAAATACAACTTTATCATTATGGATAGCAGTGATTTTTTAACCAGTATGCTGCAATAATTTTTTAAACCTACATTACCTGACTACTTAATCAGGGGCACTGACCTCTTTTCCCTTAGATTGTCAAATAAAAAAAATGACAACAGCCAACACAGCAATAGGGTTCCAGTGTGGAAAGCCTTGTCTTGAACCATAAATATATAGGTCATATAATAGAGTTTCATCTTATTGGCCACTTTGCATAATAAGGTTGCGTCCAATCAGTTAATTCTTGGTACCAGAAATCCTTGCGTAAATACAAATATAGGCACCTGATCTTTTGAAAAGTAACTTTGGAGCAAAAAGGATATGTAATTACTATTATTGTTTTTTTTTTAAATCAGTTAAAAATTATGCGCTTTTTTTGTCAGATCAGGAAAAATATATATTTTGGTATGCCGCAGAATTTTAGTAATAAGTTCATGTGTGGCATGAGATGAAAAATGTTGAAAATCACTGGTATATAGTCTTTTTTATGTGTCTCTGGATTTATTTTGTTAGTATTTCATGAGGATTTTTGTGTCTATATTTATAAGGAATATTAGTCTCTAGTTTTCTTGTAATGTCATTGTCTGGTTTTGGTATGTAGGTCATATTGACTGCATAGATGTCAAGTTAGGAAGTGTTCCCTCTCCTTCTATTTTTTGGAAGAGTTTGTGAAGGATTGGTTTTAATATTTTTAAAGTTTGGTAGAATTCATCAGTGAAGCCATATGGCCTGAGCTTTTCTTTTTGGGAATTTTTGAAGTTAGTAATTCAGTATCTATCTTTGTTATAGGTACCTGTACAAATTTACTACTTTTTTTCTTTCAGCCCTAATATTTATTCATTTAGTCATTCGAGAAATATTTTTTGAGCATCTATTATATTCAGGTCCTGCTCTTGACAAAGATACAACAATGAATAAAACAAACATCCATGGCCTCTTGGAGCTTAGCATTCTTATATTCTTTCTCTTGTTCACATGCTGTCTATATGTACATATTTTTGTTTATATTTATGAATAATGTAGCTCTAATCCTTGTTTAAAAAATTGCTACATGCCATTGGTGGAGAAATGGGGTTATAAAGTTTGCAATATACAGGATGGGGAAAAGTAAGTTTAGAGTTATTTGTATAGAAAATAATACAATAATTAATAATACCAGAAATAAACTCTGTTAGGTATTCTTGAGTAGAGTTGTATACATGGGAAGTGGAATATATTGTAATTACAATCAGTTTATATTGGTACTTCCCCTTGGCATTGCCACAGCATATATTTTTAATAAAACAACCACCATCTTTATTCATTATCATCCTCAGGACCATCAGTGCCTTCTGTTTTGTCTGACCAGTAGGAGCAGGAATTCATTTCTTAGGACTACAATAAAAAGTACCACACACTGGGGGTTTAGAACAAGAAGAATTCATGCTTCTGCAATATTGGAGGCCAGGAGTCAGAAATCACAATGTTGACAAAACAGTGCTCCTTCTGGTAGATAGATCCCTTCCTTATCTCTTCTAGCATCTGCTGGTGGACATGAATCCTTCTAATTTTTTTTAACTATTTTTTTTTACTTTTGTTTAAGTACAGTTGTCTCCATTTTTCCTGCACCATTCCCCCCCAACCATCCCCCACCTCCCAGCCTCGATCCTATCCCCCTTTGACTTTGTCCATGTGTCCTTTACACATGTTCCTGACAACCTCCCCTCTTTTTCCCCCCCATCCCATCCCACCTCCCCTCTGGTTACTGTTTGTCCTTAATTTCAATGTCTCTGGTTATATTTTGCTTGCTTGTTTGTTTTGTTGAATTAGGTTCCACTTACACATGAGATCATATTGTATTTGTCTTTCACTGCCTGGCATATTTCACGTAGCATTATGTTCTCCAGATCCATCCATGCTGTCGAGACAGTAGAAGCTCCTTCTTTCTATTGTATAGTATTCCATTGTGTAAATGTACCCTAGCTTTTTGACTCACTCATTTGCTGATGGGCACTTAGGTTGCTTCCAACACCTGTTTTAAGTTGTGTTGCTATGAACATTGGACTGTATAAGTTCTTTTGAATTGGTGTTTCATGATTCTTAGAGTATAGTCCCAGCAGTCGAATTGCCTGGACAAAAGGCAGTTCCGTTTTTAGTTTTCTGAGGAAATTCCACACTGTTTTCCACAGTGGCTGCATCAGTCTGCATTCCCACCAATAGTGCACTAGGGTTCCCTTTTCGCCACAACCTTGCCAGCGCTTGTTGTTTGTTGATTTGTTTATGATGGCCATTCTGACCACTGTGAAGTAGTATCTCACTGTGGTTTTAATTTGCATCTCTCTGATGGCTAGAGATTCTGAGCATTCTTTCATAAGTCTCTGGGCCCTCTGTATGTTCTCCTTGGAGAATTGTCTGTTCAGTTCCTTTGCCTATTTTATAATTGGGTTGTTTGTCTTCCTGGAGTAGAGTCATATGAGTTCTTTATATATCTTGGAGATCAAACCCTTGTGTGAGGTATGCTCAAATGCATTTTCCCATACAGTTGGTTCCCTTTTCATTTTGCTGATGTTTTCTTTAGCCATGCAGAAGCTTTTTATTTTGATGAAGTCCCATTTGTTTATTCTTTCTTTTATGTCCTTGCCCTAGGGGACAGACATATCAGTGAAAATATTGCTTGGTAGAATATCTGAGATTTTTCTCCCTATGTTCTCCTCTAGAACTTTTATGGTATTACAACATATTTTAAGTCTTTTATCCATCTTCAGTTTATTTTTCTATATGGTGTAAGTTGGTGGTCGAGTTTCATTTTTTTGCATATAGCTGTCCAGATCTCCCAAAACCATTTGTTGAAGAGGCTATTTTTACTTCATTTCATTCTTCTGCCCCATTGTCTAATATTAATTGACAATAGAGACACGGGTTTATTTCTGGCCTCTCTATTCTGTTCCATTGACTATGTGTCTGTTTGTATGCCAGTACCATACTGTTTTGATTACCATGGCCTTGTAATACAGTTTGGTGTCAGGTATTGTGATCCCTCCTACTTTTATCTTTCTCAAAATTGCAGCAGCTATTCAGGGTTGTTTATGGTTCCATAAAAATTTTTCAAATGTTCTATATCTATGAAATACATCATTGGTATTTTAATAGGGATGCAATTAATCTATAAATTGCTTTGGGTAGTATGGACATTTTGATGATAATTCTTTCAATCCGTGAACATGGTACATGCTTCCATTTACTTGTGTCTTCCTTAATTTCGTTCTAAAGGGTTGTGTAGTTTTCTGAGTACAGGTGCTTTATGTCCCTGGTTAGGATTATTCTTAATTTCTTTGTTTTTCTTATTGCTATATTGAATGGGATTATTTCCTGCTTTCTGTTTCTGCTATTTCATTTTGATGTAAAAAATGCCTTTGATTTGTGAATGTTGACTTTGTATCCCACTATTTTGCCAAATTCACTTATTAGGTCAAGTAGTTTTTGGTGGAGTCTATAGGATTTTCTTTGTACACTATCATGTCATCTGCAGACAATGTCAGTTTTGCTCCTTCCTTTCCAATTTGAATGACTTTTACTTCTTTTTCTTGTGTGATTGCTGGGTATGGCTAGGACTTCCAATACTCTGTTGAATAGAAGTGGTGAAAGTGGACAACCTTGTCTTGTTCCTGACTTTAGAGGGAAAGCTTTTAGTTTTTGCACATTTAGTATGATGTTAGTGTAGGTTTCTCATACATGGCCTTTATCATTTTGAGGAATGCTCCCTCCTACTTTGCTCAGTGTTTTCATTGGAAATGCGTGCTGTACCTTATCAAATGCTTTTTCCACATATATTGATATGATCAAATTATTTTTGTCTTTTATTTATGTGATGTATTACGTTTATTGATTTGCAAGTGGTGAACCATCCTTGTATCCCTGGGATGGATCCCACTTGATCATGGTATATGATCTTTTTAATTTTTTGCTGGATACATTTTGCCAATATTTTGTTGAGGATTTTTGCACCTGTGTTCCTCAGCGCTATAGGCCTGTTGTTTTCTTTCTTTGTTGTGTCTTTATCTGGTTTTAGGATTAGGATGATGCTGGCTTCATAAAAAGAGTTTGGAAGTCTTTCCTCTTCTTGAATTTTTTGGATTAGTCTATAAATGATGGGCATTAATTCTTCCTCAAATGTTTTGTAAAATTGTCTTGTGTAACTGTCTGGTCCAGGGCTTTTCTGTGCCAGGAGGATTTTGATAATTACTTCATTTTCATCTGCTGTAACTGGTCTGTTCTGGATTTCTGCTTCTTCATTCAGTTTTGGAAGATTATATAATTCTGGAAATTTCTCCATTTCACCTAGGTTTTCAAATTTCGTGGCATATAGTTCTTTGTACTTTCTTACAATCTCTTGTATTTCTGTGGTATCAGTTGTAATCTCTCCTCTTGCATTTCAGATATTGTTTATTTGGGTCCTCTCTTTTTCTTGATGAGTCTGCTTAAAAGCTTGTTAATTTTGTTTATCATTTCAATGAATCAGCTCCTGGGTTATTGATCTTTAGAATTGCTCTTTTAGTGTCTATATCCTTTAATTCTGCTATGATCTTGATTATTTCCTTCCTTCTTCTCGCTCTGGGCTTGGTTTATTGTTGTTCCTCTAGTTCTTGTAGATGTAATGTTAGGTTCTTTATTTCAAAATGTTTCTGTCTTCTTTAGGTAGGCCTGTATCTCTATGAACTTCCCTCTCTGGACTGCCTTCACTGTGTCCCATAAGTTTTGCTTGGACTATTATGAGTTCATTTTCACTTGTTTCTAGAAACATTTTGATTTCTTCCTTGATCTCATTCTTAACCCATTCATTGTTTAATCCATGCTATTCAATCTCCATGAATTTGAGTTTTTTTTAGTTTTTTCCTTGAGATTGGTTTCTAGCTTCAGTCTCTTATGGTATGAGAAAATGCTTGATATGATTTCAATTTTCTTGATTTTCTTGAGGCTTGTTTGATGTCCTATCATGTGGTCTATCTCTGAAAATGTACCATGTACATTTGAAAAGAATGTGTGTTTTGCTCCTTTTAGCTGAAAGGTATATATATATCAGTTAAGTCCATTTGATCTAAGGCATTGCTCAATGCCGCAATATCCTTGCTGATATTTTGTTTGTAAGATCTATCCCTTGTTGACAGTGGGGTGGTAAAATCCCCGAGTATTAAGTGTGTTGCTGTCTATGTCTTTCCTGAAGTCCTCCAAGATTTTCTTTATATATTTGGGTGCTCCTGTGTTGAATGAATATGGTTTTAAAGCTCATGTCTTCTTGACAGATTCTTCCCTTAAGTATTATTAAGTGCCCTTTGGGTCTCTTTTTGTGGTCTTTGTTTTGAAGTCTATTTTTCTGATACAAGTATTGCTACCTGAGCTTTCTTTTCCTGTCCAATTGCTTGGAAGATTTTTTCCCCCCAAACTTCACTTTCAGTGTGTATAGGTCTTTGTTCTGAGGTGGGTCTCTTGTAGGCAGCATATGTGTGGGTCATGTTTTCTTATCTGTTCAGCTACTCTTGTGACTTTTGATTGGGGCATTTAATCCATTTACATTATAGGTTATTATTCATTGATATTTACACATTGCCATTTTATTCCCTTCATACCTGTGTTCCTCTCTCTCTCACCCTTTTTCTTCCTGTTCTTAAAGCAGTCCCTTTAGCATATCTTGCAGAGCTGGTTTGGTGGAGGTGTATTCTTTGAACCTTCTTTTGTCTGAGAAACTCCTTGTATCACTTTCCATTTTATTTATTTATTTATTTAAGGTTTTTTTTATTTTAATTGTTGTTCTTGTATAGTTTTCTGTCTTTTGCTCCCATTCCAGCCCACTGCCCCAGCCCTCCCCACCTCCCTCCCTTTTCCACCCCCGCTAGTTTTTGTCCATGTGTCCTTTATACTTGTTGCTCTCGCTTTCCATTTTGATTGAGAGCCTTGCTGGATAGAGTAGTCTTGGTTGCAGGGCTTTGGTTTTCATTACTTGGAATATTTCTTGCTATTCCCTTCTGGCTGGGAGCATTCCCATTGAGAAGTCAGCTGCTAATCTTATTGGGACTCCCTTCTATATTACTTTTTATTTCTCCCCTGCTACCTTTAAGATTATCTCTTTGTCTTGGAATTTTGCCATTTTATTTATGATGTATCTTGGAGTGTGCCTCTTTGGGTTCCTCGTGATTGGAATCCTCTGTGCTTCTGTGACTTTTTTTGTCATCAAATTAGGGAAGTTTTCCATTATTACTTTTTCAAACAGGTTTTCTATCCCTTGCTCTTCTTCTTCTCTTTCTGGTATCCGTATTATAGGGATATTATTTTGTTTCACATTTGCTGCAGTTCCCTCAATCACTCTTTGTATTTTATGAGTCTTTTTTTCTTTTATTGCTGTTTCTGGGGTTTTTTTTTTTTCTACTTTGACCTCCAGCTCACCAATTCAATCCTCTTCTTCATCTAGCCTGCTTTTGATTCTTTCTACTGTGTTCTTCATTTCAGAAATTGTATTCTTCATTTCCTGTTGCCTCTTGTTGATAGTTATCGTTTCCTTTTTCATGATGATATAGTTTGCAGTAAGTTCCTCATAGTTTCCCTGTAATTTCTGGTAATTCTCAGTGAGCTCATTGAACTTCCTTATAACCATTGTTTTGAACTCAGTATGTGATAGTTGACTTGCCTCTATTTCATTTAGCATTCTTTCTGAGGCTTCCTCCTTTCCTTTCGTTTGGGGTTTGTTTCTTTGTCTTCCCATTGTTTGTGATACTCTTCTTGTTAGCCTCGGCTTCTGAAATTGATCTGTTCTGGCTCCCTGAGTTTGTGGTGTGAACTTGTATGGTAGGAGACCTGTAAGATTCAGTGGTTCAGTCTCCTTGATCTCCTGAACTTGATGCTTTTGGGATGCCCCTTATGCTGTTTATGTTGGCTCCCTGGGTGTAATTGGGTTTTGATTGTTGCTAGGTCATTCTTTTGTGAGTCCTTCTCTGTTGCTGGTTGACTGAGGTTCACTCCATCCACCATGTCTTATATACTGTTATACAGGTGCTGCTCGAACAAAACCACAAAGCCCAGGAAACAAGCCCACATCCACAAAAATATCTCTCCTCCCCCAATCCCAGTAACAATAGCAAATGAACCAGTATTAATAAGGTTGTAAAGACATTAAGACTAGTATAAGAAATGAGGGAAGTAAATGATGCTATAAATTCTAGTGACTTAATATGCATAAATTTTCTGGACAAGAAATGAATGTTAAAAAGCTATACAGAAAAGAAAATATTGCTATTCATGGAGAAAACCACAGTGGATTTCATCTTGGTAGACATTAGTATTTACCATTGTTTTTTCTTTCTGGATCTGCCTCTAGTGATTTAGATGTTGACCCCATCTGATGTTTGGCAGCCTGCTCTGAGACTGCCAGAGAGATGCTGACTATAGTGTCTCCTTCAGTTGTAATCTAGTCACTCTGAACTCAGCAGTCAGGCTTAAACCTCATAGGGCAGCGCAGAATTCCTCCAGGGGTTGGGGCTATTGTTTCCCCTCAGGCTGCTGGTTGGAGGAGAGTGGTCTGCCTGAGCTGGATGGCTGCTGCTGTATTGGGGATGGCTCAGCACTATGATACCCATGGCCACTCTCTCAATTCTTCCCAAAGCCTCCATCCCCAGTCTCTCAAGCATCTCTAGTCTACTCTCCCTCCCCTTTGCCAGGGATCTACTGTTTGTGGCTGGCTCCTTCAGTTGTTAATCTAGTCAGTCTGTACTCAGCAGTTAGGCTTAAGCACCATAGAGCCAGCGCAGAGTGTCTTGGGAGCAGGACTGTTGTTTTCCCTCAGGCTGCTGCTGCTCAGAGCGTAGTGGTCTGCCTGAGCAGTATGGCTGTTGTGGTATGGAAGCTGACTCAGCACCAGGAGCTCAGCGTCTGTTCTCTCAGTTCTCTCCCCAAAGCTTCCATCCCTAGTCTCTCCTCAGGCATCTCTAGTCACTCTGCCCCCGCCTTTGCAGGAGCCCCAGGTAAGTGACTGCAAATGAAAATTTGTGCATTGGCCCTTTAAACTGCTCTTTGTGTCTCTAGCCATCCATCTCTGGCAGAGAGCAACCCTGTTGCTTTTTACCACCAGTTGTTATCTGGGTACTTTTTGGGCTCTGCTGCTCTGGTCGGGGCATTCCAGCTTAGAGTTTAGACCCCATTCTTACAGGGATATCTACCCAGCTGCTTAATTATCCCTCCAGCACTGCCGCCTCTCGGCACCCAGCCAGCCCTCTCAAGTCTCCACCACACTGCTTACCAGTCAGTTAGTGCCAAAGATGATTCTTCTGTTTGTCCAGGATTATAAAGCTTCTCTGTCACTATTGTTCAGTTGTTTGTTATGGATGATTTGTCCAGAATTTAGTTGCAATTACAAATTGGTCCTGGGAGTAGGTATATGTGGCTTCCATTCACTCCTCTGCCATCTTGCCCCCAATCCTTGGAATTCCTGGTTTGCACCTGCATTACTCCAATTTCTGCCTCTGTCATCACATGGTGTTCTCCTTGTGTGTGTGTCCTCCTTCATGTATCATTTTGCTTTTATAATGACACCAGTCATACTGGATTGGGGACTACTCTGATGACCTCATTTTAACTTGATTTACCTTGAAAAGGACTCTATTTCCAAATAAGGTCACATTCACAGATAACAGGGGTTAGGACTTCAACATTTTTTGGGAGAGGGGACGTATCCAACCCATGACAGCAGTGTCCTCTGATTCTGATGAGCTAGTAAGTGGTGGCCTCAGTAACAATACTAATTTTAATAGCTTTTATAAAAGTTTCATGGTATATTTCTTTGTCTTAAAAAAAAGTAATGCTCCTTCTCTGTTATACAATAAGCCCCAAGGTATCATTGATCACACACATAAGCATTTTTATCATCTTGTAAGCATAAATACTGGAAAGGAAGCAGAGGGGATTGGTTCTATGCATAGGGCTTGTCTAATATTCTAAAGTACAATCTCTCAAATCACAGTTTATGTACCCCTCAAAATAAAACAACAGTATTACATAATAGTTTGTGAATGATGTTTGGGACAGCTGTTGACTGTTCATATATACTACAATCACAGGACTCATACATAGACCAGTTTAAGCAGTTCCAGAATCCATTTCTGTAGTGAAATAAAAGAGCATGATTTATGAAATTGTATTCATGTGTGTTAAGTTGAAAATGGCAAGTGCTGTATAGAATATAAGGTAATGTTGGAAGAAAGTTAAAAAAACAGCGTAGTATCTTCTGAGCATCTGTCTAGTGGTCTCGTTGCTGGTTTCAATTGTTTTTAATAATACCCTCAAGTATTTTTTTACTCATAAATGCTGTTATCTCTACTCTCTCACAAAACAATTGTATTAATATCTCTGACTCCTTAGTATTCTAGTGTGGTAAATACAGTACTCTTACGGTTAAAAAGTAGAGAATATGGATTCCTTTTGAAAACATAGTCCATCACCCTGTTCTTCTGGCATAAAAATGCTGAGACATTATTCATATTTATTCTTCCCAGCAAGTATTGAGCTTTACCTTTAATATTTAACTATTTGTTCATCGGTTATTTTCTTCTATCACTTTGAATTAAGGCATTGACTTCCTATTGGGTTGGCCAAAAAGTTCATTTAGTTTTTTCCATACGATTGCTCTAGTAGTGCATAGTTGTCTTTAACTTCACTTGAAACAACTTTGTTAGATAGTATTGTGACAGCTATCATATCAGTGTGCATTTTTAAAAATCCTATCAAAATTGGTGGATTTTTATGTAGCCATTTTAATATTGAAGATGGAAAAAATGCAACATTTTGGTATATTGTGCTTTATTATTTCAAGAAAGGTAAAAACACAACTGAAATGCAAAAAATTTTGTGCTGTGTATGGAGAAGCAAAAGTGGTTTGTGAAGTTCCTTGGTACTATTGACATTTTGGCCAGATAATTCTTTTCTGTGGGGCTGTCTGATGCATTGGAAGATGTTTAGCAGCACCCCTGGCCTCTACCCACTAGAAGCCAATATCAGTAGATAGACAACATACTCAAAATATCTAGATCAATAACGTTATTGGTGAAGATGAAAAATAATGTCTTTTATTTTACAGAAAAAAAACTAAACAGACTTTTTGGCTAACCCAGTACATTCTTATGACACCCTACCCCTTTATGCTTAAGTTTCAATTATATAGCAATAATGAAAATTTTACTTATTCTTTTTTCTTTCTTTCTTTTAAAACAATTCAGGGCAATCTAGAGCAGCTATGATACCTCCCAAGCATCCACGGCAGCCTAAGGGAGCTTTGGATGATGCCGTTACCTTTGGTGGGAAAACAGACCAAGAAACACCTAATACTTTCCAAATTAAACCACCCCCACTGCCAAAGAAAATGATCATAAGAGCCAATACAGAGCCAATCTCCAAAGACCTCCAAAAATCCATGGAAACTAGTCTTTGTGTCATGGCTAATCCCACCTATGATATCGATCCCAACTGGGATACCAGCAGTGCTGGCTCTTCCATCAGTTATGAACTCAAGGGACTAGACATTGAGTCTTATGACTCCTTGGAGAGACCTTTGCACAAGGAGCGACCTGTCCCCTCAGCAGCAAACAGCATCTCCAGCTTAACCACTCTCACTATTAAGGATAGATTTTCCAATAGCATGGAGTCCCTATACAATCGATGTGGTCCTTCTTGGAGACAGGGCCGAGGTATCCAGAAGCCACAGAGACATGCACTTTATCGAGGACTTGAGAATCGGGAAGAAGTGGTAGGAAAAATCCGAAGCCTTCATACAGATGCCTTAAAGACACTGGCTGTTAAATGTGAAGACCTCTTCATGGCTGGGCAGAAAGACAAGCTCCGTTTTGGGGTGGACAGCTGGTCAGACTTCAGGCTAACCAGTGACAAGCCATGTTGTGAGGCAGGTGATGCAGTTTACTACACAGCTTCATATGCAAAAGATCCACTTAATAACTATGCAGTCAAGGTAAGAAAATATTATAAATCTGATTTTAATCTTACTGAGCACACTGTTATCATGATTAGTTTGTTCTTCTCTCCTTCTTTCTTCCACTCAGCAAAAAGTTATTGAGCATCTACCTCATACCAGATATTGTAATAAGCCAAGGTCTTGCTTATTACCCAGAGGAGAAAACAGACATGTAAAGAGAATGACTTAAAACACATGTTGCTGAATGCTAAGATAAAGGTAAACACCATTCTGTGGGAGTTTAGAAGGACCTTAACTCAGACACTAAAGGTCAAAGAATTCGTAAAGAAGGTAATTCTTGAGCGGTGATTGTTTGCAAAGGCTGCTGTACAAATGAAGTCTGTTGCTATGTGCCTTCCACCTCATGTTTCTTTATTGTGTAGAAAATAAGATACCCTTGTCTTTCTCTGCTCAGTTACTCCTCTGCTTCCTCGAGAAACTTTTTTTGTTAGAAGAAGTTAACCAATATTTGTTAATGTGCCAGGAACTACATTATTGTTATACAACTTAATTTTCATATCAATTTTATGAAGTTAAGATCTTTTTTATCCATTTGGCAGATGAGGAAAATAAAGCTCTGAGAGGTAAGCTAACTTGCTTATGGTCACACAGCTAGAAATTAGTGGAACCATTATTTAAATACCAATTTCTGACTCCAACACCTGTTAATTTATTCATTATGTCACATATTAATTTCTTTTTTTAATTATATTTTATTGATTATGCTATTACAGTTGTCCCATTTCCCCCCTTCATTCCCCTCACCCTGCACACCCCCTCCCACCCACATTCCCCCCTTTAGTTCATGCCCATGGGTCATAAGTTCTTCAGCTTCTACATTTCCCACACTATTCTTGCCCTCCCCCTATCTATTTTCTACCCACCGTCTGTGCTACTTGTTCTGTGTACACCTTGTTCCCCCTCTCCTCTTCCCACTCCCCTGTTGCTAACCCTCCATGTGATCTCTGTTTCTGTGTTTCTGCTCCTATTGTAGTGGTTTGCTTAGTTGGCTTTTGTTTTATGTGTGGTTGTTAATACCTGTGAGTTTGCTGTCTTTTAACTGTTCATATTTTTTATCTTCTTTTTCATAGATAAGTCTCTTTAACATTTCATATAATAAGGGCTTGGTGATGATGAACTCCTTGAACTTGACCTTATCTGAGAAGCACTTTATCTTCTCTTCCGTTCTAAATGACAGCTTTGCTGGATAGAGCAATCTTGGATGTAGGTCTTTGATTTTCATGACTTGGAATACCTCTTTCCAGCCCCTTCTTGCCTGTAAGGTGTCTTTTGAGAAATCAGCTGACAGTCTGATGGGAACTCCTTTGTAGGTGACTGTGCCCTTATCCCTTGCTGCTTCTAGAATTCTCTCCTTTATTTTAATCTTGGCTAATGTAATTATGATGTGCCTTGGTGTGTTCCTCCTCAGGTCCAACTTCCTTGGGACTCTCTGAGCTTCCTGGACTTCCTGGAAGACTATTTCCTTTGCCAGATTAGGGAAGTTCTCCTTTGTTATTTGTTCAAATAAGTTTTCCACTGGTTGCTCTTCTTCTTCCCCTTCTGGTACCCCTATAATTCGGATGTTGGGACGTTTAAAAATGTCCTGGAGGTTCCTAAGCCTCTCCTCATTTTTTTGAATTCTTATTTCTTCCTTATTTTTTGTTTGGTTGTTTCTTTCTTCCTTCTGGTCCACTCCATTGATTGAGTGCCAGTTTTCCTCCCATCTCTGTTGGTTCCCCATGCATTTTTCTTCATTTCCCTTAATGTAGCCTTCATTTTTTCATCTAATTTGTGAGCAAAATCAACCAATTCTGTGAGCATCCTGATCACCAGGGTTTTGAATTGTGCATCTGATAGGTTGGCAGTCTCTTCGTTGCTTAGATAAATTGGCTCTGGGGCTTTGAGTTGTTCTCCAGTTTGAGCCATTTTCATTTCTGGGTTTGGTTTTTTTTTTGGTCTAGTAGCAGCTGTTAGGTAGTGAGGGGTGGAGCCTTAGGTGTTCCCCAGGGTGGGACAGCCCAGTCGCTGGGTAGTGACGCTGTATGTGGGGGTGGGGTCTGAGAGTAGACAATGGCACTTGCTCTGCTCACTCTCGGATTCCAGTCCCCTCCACCGCTTCCCCCTTGCCTGGATTATCTGCGCATGAATGTGTGACCACCCGGTCAGCCAGCTGCCTTGTGCTGCCTCACTGGTTCTGCACAGTTGCCACCCTGTGCCCGGGTTCTGCTAGTCACCGCCTGTGTGCCTGGGGGCTGCCAGCCGCTGCTGCCTGCGTGCCCGGTCCGCACCTCTGCTTTTTCCTGCTGCGACTCCACCCCTCTTACTGGTCTGGATGAATCATTGTTGGACTTTGAAACAGTTTGATTTTCTGAGTTCTGGTTGGTTTCTTGTTTCTAAATCTTTGTTGTCCTTAATTTTGGTTGTGAGAGGAGGCACAGTGTGTCTGCCTATGCCTCCATCTTGGCCGGAAGACATATTAATTTCTTAAATGTGTATTGCCTGTTCCAAACAACCCACTCCTTTAAGAAGGCTAAAATTCAACATCAAGAATTCTTGTCCAGTTATCCAGTTACATTCACTGTAACAGTAAGCTATAGACTTTATCAATGTAATAAATAAAGCATGGTCTTTGTAGTCAAAAAGCTAAGGGTTCAGATTCTGGCTCTGCCACTTAGCTCTGTCACAAATTGCTACTCTGAGTCTCAACTTCCTCAGCTTTAAAAATGGATGGTAATAGTATCTATGATGCTGTTTGGCTGAAGAGAACAAAATGTACCTGATAAGTATTCATTTCTTTCACTGTCCCTTAGTTTCTTCCACTGTTACTTTAAGACAGTAATAGCATGGGAGCCTAAATTTACTCTTCCTTCAGATGTTTACAGTGACAATCTACCTTGTGAAACTAAGGTTAGGGTCAAGTGAAATAATGCATATGAAAGTGTTTAAAAACACAAAGCTCTATGTATATTCAAGGTAAGGTCTCCATTCCCGTAGTCCCTTTTTACTGATTCTATACACTAGTCCAAAAACAATTAACATACTAAATGACTTCTGTGTGTTACTGTGGCTTAGAAAGGCCAGATGTTATCTTAATAAATTAATGGATATAGTACACTACTAGCTTTATCTATCAGGAGGGAATGTATACCTGGACCAGACCTTTGGCTAGCTGTCGTCTGCAGTTGCAGCACCTGTACACTGGAACTATCTAGTGGCACTGGCAGAATAACCCTGGGCCCCAGCCTCCACTTTTTAAATTAAACTGAGGGGTAAACTACAGAGAGAGGGTCTGGTTTTGAGTTAACATATTACTGTTGAATCCGAAAAGGCTTTTTGAGAGTCTCTGTAGCACTCAAGAGCTGTTGTATCAGTTAGGGTTGTGGGACCTCATCTATCTTGGGCCTCTATTGCTATAATACAAACTCATCAATGCAGGATGAGTACCTATTTCAGAAAGGAGCATCTGTTATTTCAAAACAATTGAAAAGTAGGGTTTGACTAACTTTATGTATTATTGCTATGCAATCTTGTTCTTTCCTAAATCAGTTATCTGGCATTGATTTCTTTGCTTATAATGATGCAAAAATAATCTCCAAAGAACCATTGGCAAGTAGTTATACATGGGGATTTGTTGGCATGTTTTGGAAAGGGTGTTTTACACTAAATGGTAAATATAAATGTGTCTTTGAAGACCATTTGGGCTTTTCTAGAAATGCCCAATTGATAGTACATGCTCAGAGAAAGAAACTACTAGGACACTGTCACCACTTTTTTTTGCAGAGATAAGCAAAAGACTAGTGGATGACTCATACTAACAACTTTTTACTGCTTATCTTCTTAAGATGATCTTTTCCATACTAATGGAATCTAGAATAGGCTAACTGGTAACTTTTTAAAATTTATTTTTCAGTTATAGTTAAAATACAATATCATATTAGTTGCAGGTGTAAAACATAGTGATTAGACTTGTATGTACCTTATGAAGTGATATTCACTGACTCCTGAGGGTCACAGACTGCAAATTGTGGTCCTTCTGCCTGGTGTTGTTCACACCAATAGGACAAGACATTATTCGGTAAAGCAAGTCAGAAACTTTATTCTTTGGCCAAGGAAGGGAGAAGGATGAGCTAAGATCTCTTCTTCCCTAATTAGGGGAATTAGTAAAATCTTATAGGATTGGGGACGGAAAAGATAGGTGGTTTTAGGGGTACAGATTCCTGAAGAAGGGTGGAGAATTTTCAGATTTACAAGATAGCATGTGCAGTTCCTAAACATGCTTGCAACATGCCTAGCCAAACATCTCATTGCATGTCTCATTTAAATGTTAAATCACCACCCATGGGTGTGTTTTTTAGTATGCTAATGAAGTGTGTCCAAAGTTTTCTTGAAGGGGTTTTAGGCTCCATCTTGGATCTTTCCAGCACGAATGGGTTTCTCAGTGGAGGTCCTTGACTTTCTTACTGACTTTTGCCTACAGGCTTAGTTAGACCTGGAATTTCTGCCTTTTCTTGAGAAGTTCAGCCTGCTCTTGTCAGGGGATATGTTGATGAGAATACAAGAAAATCAGTATAAATTTAAAGATTAACTAATGTGGCACAACTCAGTGACATGATACCAGTAAGTCTAGTAGTAGTATTGACTATATTCCCTATGCTGTATTTTATATCCCTGTGACTAGTTTTATAATTGGCAATTTGTAGTTCTTAATCCCTTTTATCATTTTACCCATCCCCCCAACTACCCTCCCATCTGTCAACCATGAGTTTGTTTTCCTATGAGTTTGCTCCTGTTTTGTTTGTTCTTGTATTTCATGGGTTTTTTTTTTGGATTCCACATATAAGCACATTGGTAGTTAGGTAGTTGTCTTTCTCTATCTGACATTTTTCACTTAGCATAATACCCTCTAAGCCCATGCAAGTTATTCTTTCTTAAGGCTGAGTAATAATCCATTATATAGATGTCCCACTTCTTTATCCACTCATCTATTGATGGACACTTGAGTTGCTTCCATATCCTGGCTATTATAAATAATGCTGCAGTGAACAAAGGGATGCATATGTCTTTTCAAATTAGTGTCCTAGATTTCTTCATATATATACACCCAGAAGTGGAATTGCTAGGTTGTGTAGGGTAGTTTTATTTCTCATTTTTTGCGGAACCTCCATACTGTTTTCCGTAGTGGCTGCACCAATTTACAATCCCACCAACAATGCATGAAGGCTCTCTTTTCTCTACATCCCCACTAACACTTGTTTTTTGTTAATTTATTGCTGAAAGCCTTTCTGACAGATGGGAGATAATATCTCATTGTGGTTTTAATTTGCATTTCTCTGATGATTAGTGGCAGTTAAGCTTCTTTTCATATATACAAGGTCTGTCCATAAAGTATCCAACCATGCACTTTGAAAATAGAAACATTTATTGAAGAAGATACAAGATATAGGAAACATTGTACATAGGACAGTGACACCTCAGTTCCCTTCAAAGTAGGTACCTTGGGACCTCACACAGGTCTCCCAGTCGCCATCAGCTGCCCCATTGTATTTTCCTGAATCTCATTTAAATCTCTTCCTTTTCAAAGGTAATTTTAGTTTTGGGAAAAGCCAGGCATCACAGGATGCCAAATCTGGGCTGTAGTGGGGGCTGAGTCACTCGGGTGATTTGATGTTTCTGCAAAAATTTCTGCATGAGACATGATGCATGAGTGGGCACATTGTTGGGATGAAGCTGCCAGTCACAAGTTGTCCATAGCTGCAGGCTTCCAAATCATCTGAATAGTTTCCGCAGAGGACTATTCAGGCTTAATGCAAAATTTGATGCAGATTCATTGCTCTACTCACTCAGTCATTATGAATGTGGTGGCCACACAGTATATACATGCTCACTCAACAGCATCTACCACCCCCACTGACTAATACAGTGGAGTCATCATTGTTCACGCATGGGCATTCCAATCCACTCTCCTTGGCTGCCAGGTTACATCGATGTGGTAGAAACCATTTTCATTATATTAACAATGTTTGGACTTTTTTCAGACAGACCTCATATGGCCTCTTTGGAGAAAAGATCCTTGACCCATTTTTTAATTGAAACGTTTGGGTATTGTCCAGTTTTCCTGACCCCATTTATTGACTAGAATGTCTTTCCCCCATTGTGTATCCTTGCCTCTTTATTGTACATTCTTTGCCCACATAAGTATGGGTTTATTTCTGAGCTCTCTATTTGTTTCATTGATCTATTTGTCTATTTTAACGCCAGTACCATGCTATTATGAATACTATAGCTTTGCAGTATAGTTTGATGTCATGTAGGGTGTTACCTCCAACTTTGTTCTTTCTTCTTTCTCTTGGTTGCTGTGGCTTTTCAGGGTCTTCATAGTTGCATATACATTTTTGGATTATTCTAGTTCTGTGGAAAAATCCAGTAGTATTTTGATAGAGATTGTGTTGAACCTATAGATTGCTTTGGAAATATGGACATTTTAATAACCTTTGTTAAATTTATTCCTAGATATATTTTAAGGTACTTGTAAATGGGATTGTTTTGTTAATTTCCCTTTGTGATAGTTCATTATTGGTGTATAAAATGCAACCATTTCTGAATATTTATTTTATATCCTGCTACTTTACTGAATGTGTTTCTTGGTCCTAGTAGGTTTTGGGTAGAATGTTTAGGTTTCTTTATATACAGGATCATGTCATCTGCAAATGACAGTTTTACTTCTTGTTTTCAATTTGGATGCCTTTTATTTCTTCTTCACTGATAGCTGTGGCTAGGACTTTAAATACTATGTTGAATAAGAGTGATGAATCTCATTGTGGTTTTGATTTGCATTTCCCTGATGATTAGTGCTGTGGAGCATCTTTTCATGTGTCTGTTGGCCATCTGTTTGCCCTCTTTGGAGAAGTGTTTATTCAGGTCCTTGGTCCATTTTTTTATAAGATTGTTTATTTGTTTGTTTTGATGTTGACCTGTATGAGCTCTTTATGTATTTTAGATATCATCCCCTTATCAGATATATCATTGGCAAATATCTTCTCCCATTTGGTGGGGTGCCTTTTTGTTTTATTGATTATTGTTTCTTTTTTTACAGTACAAAAGCTTTTTAGTTTAATGCGGTCACATTTGTTTATTTTTGCTTTTGTTGTCTTTGCCCTAGTACACATATCCAGAAAAAAAATATTGCTAAAACCATTGTCAAAGAGTATATTCAAAGACTTTATTACCTGTCTTTTCTTCTAGAGTTTTATGGTTTCAGGTCTCAAATTTATGTCTTTGATTCATTTTGACTTTATTTTTGTATATGGTATAAGAAAGTGGTCATTTTGGGTTTTTTTGTATGTATATGTCCAGTTTTTCCAACACCATTTATTGAAAGATTATATTTACTTCATTGCATGTATTCTTGCCTCCTTTGTCATTGACCGTATAGGCATGGGTTTATTTCTGGGCTCCCTGTTCTGTTCTATTGATTTATGTGTCTGTTTTTATGCCAGTACCATGCTGGTTTGATTAATACAGCCTTGTAGTAAATATAACTTGAAATCAGGGAATGTGATACCTTCAACTATTTCTTTTTCCTCAAGATTGTTTTGTTTGTTCTGGGTCTTTTGTGGTTTCATATAAATTTTAGGATTGATCTAATTCTGTGAAAAATACCATTGGTATTTTCATAGGGGTAGCATTGAATCTGTAGATTTTTATGAGTAGTCTGATTTATTCTGAGGCAAATATTCTCTCTAGCTGTGAATCTCTGAAACTAGACAAGGCATGTGCTTCCAAAATACAATGGTAGACAGGCATAGGATAGGCAATCCTTCTCTAAAAGGGAGAAATTGCAAGGAAGGAAGGGGTGATAATTCCAAAATTTAGAAAGGCAGATTCCTTCAGATCTTAAGGTTCAGAATACTTCTCTTTGATTCAAAACACTGCCCTCCAGACCCATGGAGGTGGCAGTGTTACTCCCATAGCTCTGCTGGGTATCTTGCTCCTTTGGCTCTTTACTAGTATCTCTGCCAGAGTGGCCTACCCCTCTTGCCTCCTAAGGCACTGGGCAGGGTCATCCTGCCCAGTGCCTGAATGGCTCTAGAGTCCAATCCTGTAGGATCCAAGAAATCTTATAACTTTCCTTCATTACATTCTACTTGTTCTGTCCTTTTATTCTTTTAAGTATATTTTATTGATTATGCTATTGTGGTTTTCCCAATTTTTCCCTCTTTATCCCCCCTCGGCCCTGTACCCCCCAACCCTCCAGCATCCCATAGTTCAAGTCCATTGGTTGTATGTATAAGTCCTTTGAATTGTTTCCTATACCGTTTTTGACCTCTCCCCATCTACTTTATGCCTACCAATTATGCTTCTTATTCCCTGCACTTCCCCCCCATACCTCCTTTCTCCCTCCCCACTAAAAACCCTCCATGTGTTGTCCATTTCTCTAATTCTGTTCCTGTTCTGATTGTTTGCTTAGTTTTTGTTTTCATTGTTGTTTTTTTTTTTTAGGTTCATTTGTTGATAGTTGTGAATTTGTTGTCATTTTACTGTTCACAGTTTTTGATCTTCTTCAATGTCTTAGATAAGTCTCTTTAACATTTCATATAATAAGGGCTTGGTGATGATGAACTCCTTTAACTTGACCTTATCTAGGAAGCACTTTATCTGCCCTTCCATTCTAAATGAAAGCTTGCTTCATTGAGCAATCTTGGATGTAGGTCCTTGCCTTTCATGACTTCAAATACTTCTTTCCAGCCCCCTTCTTGCTCTTCCTCTTCTCCTTCTGGAACCCCTATAATTCGGATATTGGAATGTTTAAAATTGTCCCAGAGGTTCCTAAGCCTCTTCATTTTTTTGAGTTCTTGTTTCTTCATTCTGTTCCAGTTGGATGATTATTTCTTCCTTTTGTTCCAAATTGTTGATTTGAGTCCTGGTTTCCTTCCTGCCACTGTTGGTTCCCTGACTATTTTGCTTTATTTCACTTTGGGTATCCTTCATTTGTTCTTTCATTTTGCAACCAAGCTCAATCAGTTCTGTAAGCATTTTGATTACCAGGGCTTTGAACTCTCCATCAGATAGGTTGGCTGTCTCCTTATCTCTTAGTTCTCTTTCTGGACGTTTGCTCTGTTCTTTCATTTGGGCCCTATTTCTTTGTCTGGGTGCACCTGTTAAGCTGTGAGGGCGTAGGACCTTAGGTATTCACCAAGGCAGGGCAGCCCTCCTTGCTGTACTGCAGCGGTGTCTGTGGGGGAGGGGCCAGAGAGGGAACAATGCAGCTCCCCTGCTCAGCTGCAGCCCACTTTCCAACGAACCCTCATGTGAGACCAGAGTTTCTCCCACTGTGGCAACCCCTGCCACAGTAGTCCACAGTCAGTTCTGAGTCTCAGTTTCCAGTTCAGCCTGCCTGCCCTTGCAGTTCACCACCTCGTGGGGGGTTCTCTCTGTCCACCACCTTACCGGTCTGGTTGTTCTGTTTGACTGTTTCTTTAATTTTTTGGTTGTCAGAGTTCCTTGCAGTTTAATTTTCTGGCACTTCTGGGGTATATTGATTTTAGATTGGTTGTTATCCTCCTTTTGGTTGTGTGAGGAAATGAAGGGTTTCTACCTACGCCTCCATCTTGGCCTGAACTCGCTCTCTGTCCTTGTAGTTCAAAGTGACAGTGCTTTCATTGGTGTAATTCCATCTCTATTTGTGACTCTGCTGGGATGGCTGATTGAGTCCATGAGTCACACCCCTGAACTCTTTATCAAATGGTTGTTCAGCCATATACTTAAGGTTCTCTTTAGAACAGCTTTCTTATTTTCTGCAATATGGATGGGCTGAAAATTTTCCCCATCTTCAAGTTCTGGCTCCCTAACAATTCCTTAAGGCTTTAATTCTCTCTCCTTCTGCATTTTACTATAAGCAGTTAGGAGGAAACAAGCCACTCTTTCAATGCTTTGCTTAGAAGTCTTTCAGCTAAATATCCAATTTCATCATATAACAGGGTGCAGCCAAGGCGGGGGGCCCAAATAGGGATTTATAATGGGGTCCAGAACTCAATGTCCAGGAAATATTAGAAAAATAAATATATATAGGTTGTCCTCAACCCCACAGGTCTGAGCTGGGGGATGGGACACATGGAGCAGTGCCATTAAGAGCTGTTTTTCATAGCAACAGTTTTGCAGATAACCTCTAGAATGGTCATTTAACATATCTACAACCTTTAACTGGTTTCATAGATATGTTAAACAGCTGTGGCCATGCTTTGAGCCAGGGGGATGGGAGTGACTTCAACCTATGATGTAACTAGGAGGCTACTCCCCCTGGTTACAGAGCATACGTAAGAGCTTTGAGATGATTGGCTCCACGCCATGGGGCCACACCTGCCCAGACTTACTCTGGCAGCCCAGTAAAGCTGGAAAAATATGGAAATGCTGGCAGCTGTGACCAATTGTGGGAGGAGTCAGAAATGGTGCGGCAAAGGAAGATTGGCACTGGGATTTAAACCCAGGGACGGCAGCCATGTGGGGTCTTTTTAGGACTTTGTGGCTTGGACAGGGAAGGACCATGGACTTCAATTTCTTTTTCTGATATACGGTACTCCAGACTGGGCAGAGGGGGAAGGAAGGACTGTGCATTTGTAGGTATTCTAAAGGACTTTGGGATCTCAGTGAAGATACTAAGTCATTACTCTTAAGTTTGTATAACTCTTTAAATAAATAATCCCTTTCCTTTTCACCAATCTCTGGCCTTGAGAGATGTCTTTCTCTGGCGGCGAGCAAAGTGAACCTAGTATGGATGGGGGACTCCCAGAGCACAAGGGAGGGGTCCGTTCAGTAATAGTATACCATTCACCCCCTGCCCCACCAGGTCTGTTCTGTAACAATCACTCACAAAGTTCTACCTTCCACAAAATTCTAGAACATAGTTTAGCCAAGTTCTTTGTCATTTTTAAGAAAGATTACCTTTCTTCAGTTTCTAATAACATGTTTCTCATTTCTGTCTGAGATCTTTACAGAATCATCCTTAATGTTTATATGTCTACCAAGAGTCTATCATGTATCTCAAAACTTTTCTAGCTTGTACCTAATTCCAAAGCTACTTCTCTATTTTTGGGTATTTGTCACAGTGGCACCCCACTTTTTAGTACCAAAATCTTAGTCTGCTCAGACTGCTATAACAAAATGCCGTAGACTAGAGTGCTTAAACAACAGAAATTTACTTTCTCCCAGTTCTGCAGGCTGGAAAGAGGAATCTTCCTGGCTTATACGCAACCTGGCTTGCAGACAGCTATGATTTCTTGTAGGGGATTGAGGGTTAGGGCTGGGGAGAGAGTATATCACATTGGGGGTTACGACTTCAACATATGACTTTTGGGAAGACACAATTCCATCCATAACTTATTTTTTAGCTCAATGTGAATAGCTTTATTATTTTTATTGGTCTTAAACTAAAGACCTGACAACACAGATCTATCTATAAAAGCAGATTTGGAGTCAGCTGACATGGGTCCAAATTCTGAATTTATTGCTGTGTATTCCCAAGCAACTCATATGATTCAGTTCTCTGGGTTTTCATGTGAATTATGCTAACTGCCCTACATACCCTATAAGATTGTTATAATACATGTGTTTATGCAGTGAAACTGCTTTTGTAAACTATAAAGTACATGTAGAATATAATAATGCATTATTGTTTTTAACAGTAATGGAAAATTACTGCTCAACATTCTTTAGATCACTCACTATTACTCTTCTTTAATATTAGGCATAGGCCTGAGCATATTTAGATAGGTTCTGCACTTAGAAATTTTTTTCTCATTACTTCAAAGATGTAAATATCTTTCCTTAAAATGATGAAGGAAAGCTACTAAATGCTAACATGCTCAAGAATTTAAGCATTGACAAAAATTGGGTACAAATTTATGATTAACATTAAGGAACAATTTAGTAAATGATGATTCATCGGCCCAAGGAATTTTTGTAGCCATTACAAATTGTAATTATGAAGACCAGATGAATCATGAAAAGAAATTTATGAAATGTCACATGAAAATGGCAGAATACCAAATAATATGAGCATAACATTTTTTAAAATTGACCTATAAAATAATAATCTGAAAATAATTCCTTTGTTAGAATGGTGATAATTATAGGTGACTTTGTTTTGTTTTTAAAAAATGCCATAGTATGTTTTTTAATGAAAAAAAAATTAAGGAATTAGAGATTTTGAATCATTTAACACTGACCTTTGTGAAGGCAGGTATCCTTAGTTATTCATCTCTGTAGTCCCATCCTCTAGCACAAATTATAAGCAGCTTCTGTTTCCATGCTACCCAGCTTTGCACACACTCGACCTTTGTCTGGACTGCTCTTCTGGGAAGAGCATTGTCATCTCTACGTGACCTATTTCATAGTCACCTGAAGAGTCCTCATTAAAAATGTAGTTTTCTCCACCACATCTCATCTCTGGAAGTGCGGCTTAGAAAACTATCATTATTAACAAGAATCCCCAGGTTCTTCCTACATACAAAAATTGAGGACTATTAATATAGTGTTTAAGAATTTGGGTTTTTTCAAACAAACAAGCAAAATATAACCAAAGACACTGAAATTGAGACCAGACTGACAGTCACCAGAGGAGAGAGGGGAGGGAAGATCAGGGGAAAAGGGGAAGGGTTTACAGGAACAAGTATAAAAGGACACATGGATAAAAACTAGGGGGTTGGAAATGGGAGGGAGGTGAGGAGGGCTGGGTTGGGAGTAAAAGACAGAAGACTGTACAAGAACAACAATTTAAAATAAAATTTAAATTTAAATTAAAAAAAAAGAATTTGGGTTTTTAATTCAGACAGGCCTGGGTTTAAATTTGTGCTTTAGCAACTTAACAGCTTTGTTGCATTGGTCCAGTTACTTGCCTTTTCTAAACCCAGTGTCTTTATATGTAAGTTGAGAAAATACTTCATTCTTCTGAAAGCGGTTGTGAAATATCACAGAAGTCATTGTACATAATGATGTATATAGTGCTCAGAGCATCATTTGGTACCAAGTAAGCATTCAGTAAGTGGTAGTTGTTTATTCCTCCACTCTCTTTTCATGTACCTAGAAAGCTCCTATGTTTTCTTAAAGAATCAAGCTCTGTGAATTTCTTCTCTGATCGTCTACGAACATGTTGACACCTCTTTTCTGTGTACCCACTGTATATCTAGTGGATTTCTCTATCACTGTGCTATTGTGCTACAGTTACACAGTCATACAGTACTATCAAAATGCAATTAAAATAACATACCTTCTCTCCCCACTAATAGATTTGCACTTCCCCATGGCAGGAACCAGGCTTATTAATCCTTATGTCCTTGTTATGCTATTAATTTAATATTCTTACCATTAGATAGCATTATATACTATCTAATATGTACATGGTAGACAGTCAATATTTCTTGACCTTTTAGCAAATATTGACTGTATAAAACATTGTGATAGCTGTGTGGGTTTGTTACTGGCAAAACAGAATACAAAAGAACATAACTTTCGTGGTGGGACTAGAACCCAACCACTGGTTTCGAACCTGAGACACTTAGAGTGGAACAGGGAAGCAATCTGTCTGCCCACCATTATAATTGCAATGGAACTCAAACCCACTTTCAGGGATGCAAAAGCAAAACAAAACAATCACATGAGATAAAAAGACACACTGACTAGGAAACAAAATCTGTCTGGGCAGGGTCAGAGACAGACTTACCAATCACACTGATGCTGAAGCAAATGTTCAAGTTTGGCTACTTGATGAGCCCAATTCACGACAGCACCTTGCTATGTCCTGCTGCTATAAGGACATAAAGAGTCCCATCAGAGTCACCATGAAATATTACTGGCATTGGGGTTCTTAAGATAGAAATCTAGAGGAAACCCCATAAAAATTTTCTGGACAGATTTTATTACGCTTATACTCCAGCACAGGGAGGCAGCACAGAGGAAAAGGTCATCTCACCTGGCTGTGGGGATGGCTCTGCTTGGCTGCTTTTATAAGCTGGGGACAAAGCGGGCTTGTGCAAAAAATTTGGCTTTTAAAGAAAGTCAGGCTTGTGAAGTGTTCAGGGGGACGTGTCTTTACCTCGTTTTCTGTAGGGTTGCTTGGCAGCTATGTCCAGGCTTGCCCTGTGGGACCCTAGATGGTGGTGTTGCTCCTTAGCCCCACCCTCTGAAGGTCAAACCTTGGTCAACTGGTCAAACTACTGGCCTTGGTGCATGCAGGTCAGTAGTTTAAGCAGGCAGTTAGAAAGGAGATAAAATCAACTACTTCTCCATTTTTGAGTGGAAGTAGAAGGGTGTTGTTGTTGTTGTTGTTGTTGTTGTTGTTGTTTGCCAGGGGTGGGAGGAGGTTGATCCAGCAATCCTCCTGGCCATCTGGCATCCTTGGGATCCCAGGCCCTGGTCCCTGTGCCTTCTTAGGTTTACAGAAATGCATGGGACAGAGGCCTTGCCCTTGATGAGCTTATATTACAGTGGGAAACAAAAAGGTGTAAGTAACTCTTAAACAAAACAGTATAATGAAGGTTCACAGTGGTATATGGAGATGAATGAATGAAAGAAGTTATTGTTAACACTTACCTCAGGGCCAATAAAAACGGATTTCTTATGTCTACTTTTTTTAATTAAAAATTTTAGTTATTTATTTTTAGAGAGAGGGGAAAAGAGGGAGAAAAACATGTATATGTGAGACAAACATGGATCAGTTGCCTTTCTCACGCCTCCAGCTGGGGATCTAGCCCATAACCCAGGCATGTACCCTGACTGGGAATCAAACCAGCAACCTTTCAGTCCACAGGCCAGCACTCAATCCACTGAGCCACACCAGCCAGGGCTCTTGTGTCCACTTCACAGTGTGGTGAATGCAGTCCATGTAGAGAATATTGGAAAATAGGCTCTGGAGATAATTGAGACTGAATTTAAAAAATTTGAATGATGAGCTTAAGAGGTTAAACTTTATATTTTGTGGGAAGCCACTAAGGATTTTTAAACAAAAGACATAACATGATTTTGGAAAAGTCCAGAAGGACTGGAAGCAGGGAAGCCAGTCATGCTTTTGGAATAATGCGGGTAATAAATAATAATGAAACCTTGAAATAGGACAGTGACAAAGAAGGGGCAGATGGTGAAAGAGCTAAAGCAGGTGGTAGACCACGTCTGGTGAATGGCTAGATGTGAGATGAGGGCAGTAATGCTAAGATTTCAAAGGAGAACAAGCCCAGGAGGGCAGCAATGCCATTAACTGAAATGTGCACTAGAAAGGTGACATCATTGTGAAGCATGCCATGGAACAGCCAAGTCCAGAGAAACTGGATAGAAGTAACCAGATAGAAGTGTAGGTTTGGTGCTGAGAAGAGAAGTTGAAGTTAGAAATATGGTTACCCAATCCTCTCATAAGACTTGCTTTAGTTCAAGTGGTGGGATTGTATGAGATTGTAGTCATAGAGACTACAAATTGGGGGAAGGTCCACACATCTAAAGGGACCTAAATTAGGAGAATTTGGAAGGAAGAACCACACATTGAGGACCCACAGATCAGAGTCCAAGGTTGCGGAAGGCTTGAGCAGAATGAGAAGGTAGCAGTTTAAGTCTCTGGTAAACTTTAAGAAAATACAGCCCTAGTAATAGCAGGAGAGGGTACTAGATGCAGTGAGTTAGTGGGGGTGAGGAATGGGGAGGCTGTGAAGGCAATGAGCAGTCTACTTTTTTAAGTGTTTTGGTGAAGGAAAGGCCAAATTGACACCCAGACAATATTTAACTTTCAACTCCTATTTCTGTCTTATGTCTTTTCTGGTAAGCCACCACCCTATAGATAGGACCATCTTTTTCTGGGCTGCATATTGGCTGGCCTACAGCCCTGTACTTCCCCCGCTCTAAGTAAAATCTAGCTTGCTTCTTCTTCCTTTTAAAGAATCTGGGTAGCCACTTACCATGCACATAACCCTCAAAAGAGCCTCAAGTCAGCTTTAGAAGGGCAGGCATTCGTTATTCTACATCAGGAGAACACTGAGGCAGGAGAGGAACAATTACTTTTGCATAGGATCACCAACTTCATAGCAGGTTGCCTCCCGACTTCATGGAACCTCTCCTACTACATCAGTAAACTGACCCTACTGTGCCTCAGTGTTGTCTCTGATTAGACAAATGACATCCTTTTGCCCAGAAGCAGGGTGAACAGAGGGTAAAATTATGGCTCAGTCTCAATGGGACATTATTTTTTACGGCTCTCATGAGATCATTGTGTAACAAATACTGCTATATGGAACCACAGAAGATATTTGTATGAAATTACTTTTAGGAGATGATGAAAATCTCACATAAGCAAAAATTACAAATTTCTGACTTATTTTTTATATGTGTATATATTTTTAATTGTCACCCAGAGATATGCTCATTGATTTTAGAGAGAGTGGAAGGGGCAAGGGGAGAGAGAAAGGGAAACATTCATCAGTTGTCTCCCATATATACCCCATCTGGGGATTCAACCCACAACCTTTTGGTGTGGGATGATGCTTTAACCAACTGAGCCACCTGGCCAGAGCCTGCCTTATTTTTCCAACAGTTCCAAATTTGGGGTAGTGTAGTCATCTCTTTTTATAGTCCAGGTCATTGTTCCCAAGGCTACAGCACTTGAAGCTCAGTAAAGATACACACCTCCCTATAACAGAAATGGGGTTTGCTTCTTTTCCAGCTATTCCAAGAACCTTTTTAAAAGCTTGTAATAGGTAGAGGTGAACTGTGGAAACCATTACCTTTTATTGCATTTTGACTCTTTGCTTGTCTTACTTGGGTGGACAACTGAGAAAGCAAGATACTAAATGAAGAAACAGTAGCAGGAATTTGATTGGTAGGAATTTACACCTAGTTCAGCTATAGACACAATTACTGGCTTAGTAACGTGGAAAAAATATAGAAGGAAACTACTCCCACTTTCATAATTCAACACAAATTTGCTCAACATTGAAACTCCACAGAAAGCAATTTATCAGCAGCCAACTATATACACACTCATAGCTATCCTAGTCAATGTCCACTTCCTTTCAGGGGTCGGACCCTACAGAAAAGTACCTAAGAGTCTCAACTGGTTTAGAAAGGAGAAGCTTTGGGTACTCATACAAACCTGGAGTCAAAATGAATTGTCTAGTGAGAAAAGTGAACTATTAATTTTATTAATGAGGTGAGAGTACATAGCTGGGAATTATAAATTGGAATTCAGATTAATTTAATTCCTAACCTGGGACCTAAGACAGTTAATTGAATTGTTCTGTGCCTCAGTTTCTCTAGTGTGAACATCCTTGGTGTCATTCTGGTCACAAATTAGATGGGAAAATGAAGGCTATGCTAAGTGAAATAAAGGAAAATATACAGGGAACCAATAGTGATGGTAAGGAAACTGGGACTCAAATCAATGGTGTGGACCAGAAGGAAGAAAGAAACATACAACCAGAAAAGAATGAAGAAACAAGAATTTTTAAAAAATGACAAGAGGCTTAGAAACCTGCGGGACAACTTTAAATGTTCTAACATCCACATCATAGGGGTGCCAGAAGGAGAATAGGAAGAGCAACAAGTAGAAAAGTTATTTGAACAAATAACAAAGGAGAAGTTCCCCAATCTGGCAAAGGAAATAGACATCCAAAATGTCTAGGAAGCTCAGAGAGTCCCAAAGAAGCTGGACCCAAGGAGAAACAAAACAAGGCATATCATAATTACATTATCCAAGATTAAAATTAAGGAGAGAATCCTAGAAGCAGGAAGAGAAAAGGAGACTGTTACCTGCAAAGGAGTTCCCATCAGATTGTCAGCTGATTTCTCAAAAGAAGCCTTACAGGCAAGAAGAGACTGAAAAGAAGTATTCCAAGTGATGAAAGGCAAGGACCTACATCCCAGATTGCTCTATCCAGCAAAGCTTTCATTTAGAATGGAAGGGCAGATAAAGTGCTTCTCAGATAAAGTCAAGTTAAAGGAGTTCATCGTTACCAGGCCCTTGTTATATGAAATATTAAAGGGATTTATCTAAGAAAAAGAAAATAAAAATGAATAGTAAAATGACAGCAAACTCACAGTTATTAACAACCATACCTAAAACAAAAACAAAAGCAAATTAAGCAAACAACTAAGGAATGGAAACACAGAAATGGAGATCACATGGAGAGTTATCAACAGGGGAGTGGGAGGGGGAGAGAGAGAGAAAAGGTATGAAGAATAAGTAGCATAGATGGTAGGTAGAAAATGGACAGGGGCAGGGTAAGAATAGTATAGGAAATCCAGAAGCCAAAGAACTTACATGCATATTAACTAAAGGGGGGGAATAAGGATGGGAGGGGGTGTGCAGTGTGGAGGGGAGTGAAGGGGGGGGAATGTGACAACTGTAACAGCATAATCAATAAAATATATATATTTTTAAAATCTCATTAAAGGTTTAATCCCATGGGGGGGAAAATGAGGAGAGGCTTAGGAACCTCCGGGACAACTTTAAATGTTCCAACATCCAAATCATAGTGGGCCAGAAGAAGAAGACAGTGAGCAAGAAGTTCAGAACTTATTTGAACAAATAACGAAGGAGAACTTCCCCAATCTGGCAAAGGAAATTGATTTCCAGGGAGTCCAGGAAGCCCAGAGAGTCCCAAAGAAGTTGGACCCAGGGAAGTACACACCAAGGCACATCATATTTACTTTACCCAAGATTAAAATTAAGGAGAGAATCTTAAAAGCAGCAAGAGAAAAGGAGACACTTACCTACAAAGGAGTTCCCATAAGACTGTCAGGTGATTTCTCAAATGAAACCTTACAGGCAAGAAGGGGCTGGAAAGAAGTACCCAAAGTCATGAAAGGCAAGGACCTACATCCAAGATTGCTCTATCCAGAGAAGCTTTCATTTAAAATGAAGGGAATATAAAGTGCTTCTCAAGTCAAGTTAAAGGAGTAGTTCATCATCACCAAGCCGTTATTATATGAAATGTTAAAGGGACTTATCTAAGAGAAGAAGATCAAAAGTACAAGCAGTAAAATGATAACAAACTCACAACTATCCACAACCAAACCTAAAAGAACAAACAAACAAAAAACAAAAACTAAGCAAAGAATAGAGCAGTAACTGATTCACAGAAATAGAGATCATATGGAGGGTTATCAGCGGGGAGTGTGGGGGAGAGGGAGGTAAAGGTACAGGGAATAAGAAACATAAATGGTAGGTACAAAATAGACACGTGGAGGTAAGGAATGGTATGGGAAATGGAGAAGCCAAGGAACTTCTATGTATGACCCATGGACATGAACTAAGGTGGGGGAATGATGGTGGGAGGTAGGGTACAGGGTGGAGGGGAATAAAGGAGAGGAAGAGAATGGGACAAGTATAATAGCATAATCAATAAAATACATATATTTTAAATCATTATATGATTTCTTCAGTCAAGAAACACACTCAAATCAGACTCTCAGGCTCCAAACTGGAAGTTTCCAAGATTCTTTATGAAGTTTTAGAAACACAATGGTATAAATGATATAAAACAGTGGTATAAAACTTGGTGGAACCTCAGGCTTTCTTTCTTGAACACATCAACCCTACATGAATAACTTATTGCCTCGTTATTACAGTTCCCCTCCATTCTGTGCTATGGAATCAGGCTTTTAGAAAAAACAGGTTTTGGTTGTTGTTCAGTCTTTTCAACATATAGGTTCAAGGCAAACACAATATTATGCTTCCTGCTGCTTTCTAATGAACAGTATTTTAGAAGTGTTCTACTTCAGACTTAATATGATCCCTTAATCCACAAAATGCATCCATAGTAGATAAAAGTATTTTTTAACAAAATAATGGCCACTTTTCTAAGTTCTCGTTACTGCAAAGAATAACTGAATTTAAATGCAATTAGTCATAACTGACATACAAATAATGTCTCTTCAAAGTCTGTCTTTGAAAATGATCCTTGTGTGTTTAAGGATGTGTATTTTGCTTCTTTGGGCTGAAATGTTCTGTAAATATCAATTAAGTGCATTTGATATAGAGTGTCCTTTAGTGCCGCAAATCCTCGTTGATTTTTTGTTTGGAAGACCTGTCTGTTGTTGACAGTGAGGTGTTAAAATTTCCTATGATGAAAGTGTTTTTTTATCTCTTAAGTCCTCCAAGATTTTCTTTATATATTTAGGTGCTCCTATATTGAGTGCATATATGTTTACAATAGTTATATCCTCTCATTGGGTTACTCCCTTAAGCATTACATGGTGACCTTCTTTGTCTCTTATTATGTCTTTTGTTTTGCAGTCTATTTTGTCTTATATAAGTATTGCTACCCCAGCTTTTCTCCATTCACATGGAATTTTTTTTCCAGCCCTTCACTTTCAGCCTTTGTGTGTCTTGTTTTTGATGCAAATATCTCGCATATGGCATATATACGGGTCATGTTTTCTTACCATTCAGCTATCCTATGTCTTTTGATTGGAGCATTTAAACCATTTCCATTTAAAGTTGTTAATGTTAGGTACTTATTCATTGCCGTATTTTTCCCTTTGTACCTGTGTTCCTCTCTCTCTCTCTCACTCACTCTTCTTCTTAAATCAGTCCCTTTAACATCTCTTGCAGTGCTGGCTTGATGGAGATGTACTCTTGTAGCCTTCTTTTGTCTGGGAAGCTCTTCCATTTTAAATGAGACTCTTTCTTACTGGGTAGAGTATTTTGGTTGCAGGTCCTTGTTTTTCATTACTAGGAATATGTTATGTTGGTTCCTTCAGGCCTATAGTGTTTCTGTTAAGAAATCAGCTAATAGCCTTATTGAAGCTTCCTTGTGTGTTACTAGCTGTTTTTCCCTTGCTGCCTTTAAGAGTTTCTCTTTGTCTTTAAATTTTGCCATTTTAATTTTAATGTGTCTTTGTGTGGGCCTCTTTGAGTTCATCTTGATTGAACCTTCATGCTTCCTGGACTTGCATGACTTTTTCTCTCATCCAAGTTAGGGAAGTTTCCTGTCATTATTTTTTCAAATAGATTTTCTAGCCCTTGCTCCTTTTCTTCTCCTTCTGGTATCCCTATGATGTGGACATTTTTGCATTTCGTGTTGTCCCAAAGCTCCCTTAAACTATCCGTGTTCTTTTTGAGTATTTTTTCATTTTGTTGTTCTGACTGCATGTTTTCTGCTACCTTGTTTTACAAGTAGCTGATTCAGTCTTCTGCTTTGTCTAGCCTGCTTTTAATTCCTTCTAGTGTGTTCTTCATTTCAGGTACTGTATTCTTCACTTCCAATAGATTCTTATTCAAGTCTTCTAAGTCTTTTTTTCATGCCGATGTCATTCCCACTAAGTTCCTTGAGCATTCTCTTAACCATTAGTTTGAACTCTATGTCTGATAAATGGCTTGCCTCAATTTCATTTAGCTCTTTCTCTGGGGATTCCTCCTTTTCTTTCATTTGATGGTTCTTTTTATCCCCATTTTAATTGTCTCTCTGTGTTTGTTTCTATGTATTAGATTGCTCTGCTTTGATTCTCTGTCTTGTGGAGTGGTTTTATGTGTTAGGAGTCCTGTAGGACCCAGTGGTGCAGACTCCTTGATCTCCTCTGTAGATGCTCTAGGAATGTCCTTTGTGTGGGTTATGTGGACTCTCCTGTTGTAGTTGGGTCCTGATTGTTATTGGCCCATTTGTTGGTGGCAGTTCCCCTCTGGCTGGCTAAGAGGCTCAATCCCAACCACATGTTGTACACTCTTGTATAGGTGCTGCCAGAAGAAAGCAAAACAACACAAAATGAGCAACCCTCCTCAACTACAAGAACAATATGACAACAAGAGAGCAAAGAATAATAAAAGTGAAAAGAGAAACAGAATAGTAGAGAAAGGGGAAAAGTAAAAATAGTATGAGAAGACTAAAGAAAAGAAAAGCTAATATGAGAGATGAGAGGGGAAGAGAACTACTGTTTTTGCCGTGTATAATGCATACCCATAATTTGTATGCATTATATATGATATTATTATGCCCATTATTATACCCACAGTCAGTAATCATTATGCCCATGTATAATGCACATCTTTATTTTTTCCCTTAAAAATTTGGGCAAAAAAGTGCATTAAATATGGCTGATGAATTGAAATAGGAAAACAAGGAAGAGGAACACAGCAAAGGTAACAAAAATAATAAAAGGAGAAAAGGAGGGAACAATGGAGTAATCAAAGATAATAGTAGAATACGAGATAAGAAAGAAAAAGTAAAGCACCAAAAATGAAAGAAAAAGAAAAATACATGAAAAATAATAAAAAGGCTATAAAAAAAGAAAAATAGCTAAGATAATGAAAACAGAACCAAGTGGATTTATCTCAGCAGAGTTCAGATCTCGCCTGCTGGTTTCTCCCTTTAGAAACTGCTCTGATGCCCGAGTCTGGTGTAAACTAGTGTCAGATCCTATCCATGTCTGGCCCTTACCTGCTTTATTGAAGCTACAAGTGATCCACAGTTTGTGACTGATTTCTTCAGGCTTGGCTGCTCCCATGGTGGGTGAAGCTACTCTGCAAAACTGGCTTTTATCAGCACTGGGTTCTGGGGTATGTCAGCAAACATCCCAAGTCACCACACAGGATCTACCTCTGCCTGCTGACCTGCTGTCAGTCTTACACTATTTGCTGACCCCGACTATTTCTTAGAGGGCTACTGACAGAAACAGAGGGCTGTGGTTCTTGGATCTCCCATGGCAGGTGCCTTTCAGACTTCAGGGAAGATGGTAAATGTGTTCCCCTTCCTCTGACCAAAAGGAGTCGAGTTAGTAATATTTGAAAACTAGCTACTATGTGATTCATAGAATAATGCAGTACTGTTACCTAAATTAACATCATTGCAGTCTCCAAAATAAAGATTGATGAGATCTATAGGTCAGTGTTTTGCTTGTAACTGTTTTCATGGTTATGTGCCGCTTAAAAGCCCTAGTATTTTGTTTCCCTCTTTCACACTCCAGTCTTCTCCCTTTTTCCATTGCCCTTAAAACTGCAGTGACCCATTATTCTTCAGCCTTTCTACATACTAAAATGAAGAGATGAGGAAATGCCTTCTCCTCAGGTTGGCTATCTAGGCAGATAATTTTCCATTAAAGCATCCACAATGGATGAGCAGTTTACCATTTCTTTTTCATTAATCACTTTGAAACTTATATCTCAAGTTGATCTGTGAAGCTGAACATGAAATTTTTTTTTACTTTTTTAAAAGATTTTATTTTTAGAGAGAGGGGGAGGGAGAAAGACAGGGAAAGAAATACCAATGCCTCTGATGTGCCCCCTACTAGGGGCCTGGCCCACAACCCAGTCATGTGGCCTGGCTGGGAATCAAACCAGTGACCCTTTGGTTCTCAGGCCAGCACTTAACCAAGGTTATACAGCTAGTGGCAGGGCTAAATCCCAGGCCTCCTAAGTTCTTGATGAGTGTCCTTTCTATCATGTGACAGCTAGAGTTTAACTACATAGTCTCATTCAGCCAGACTCAATGCTATTCAATTGACTTTTCAAGGCTGAGGGGTTGAATTGGCCATGTAATATTGAGAAAAGTAGTAAAACTATAAATGGAGTTAATGGTGCTATGCCCCAGATCCAGCTCCACACAACGAAATAATGTCGTATAGGATTTTTAAATACCTGGTGACGCATAAGCATGAAATATTGCCAGTAGTACAGTATAGAAAGAATTCATGTTGTGATTGATGAACATACAGGATTATATATATCTCTGTTTTGAGATGAGAAGTTTGTTTAAAGAAGAAATGCATATTATACCCTCAAACCGATTAGGTAGATAGTAGAAGACTTGAAGAAACTCATTTTCAAAGAGAGAGAAAAAGAAGGATTTCTATGTCACTGCTCAAGCCTCCAATTATAATCAATGTGTATAAATAAAGTAAGTGATAGAGGGATACTCCTCTCCCCCGATACTCCTTTGCCTTTGGTCTTTTTTTAAGTATCTGTTTGAATGGAAATCAGAGTATGCTGCTTCTCAGAACTGGGGACCCTCCAAAGAATGTGCCCATTTTTCTTTTTAAATAAAAATAACTACAGAGTCTTTTAAAATGTGCTTCTTTTCTGAAGTGCTACAATAAACAGGCCATGTAAGCCCTGCAGAGTGCCTGTTGCTGGAGGCTTTGTTATCTCTGAAGTATGGTAGGCAGTGTGCTCCTGCTGAGGAGGAACAGTAGAAAATGTGTTCCTCAGTGGATAGGTTGCAGAGGAGCCATCCTGACCAGGTGTTAGTGACCTATGAACCTAGTGTTGCAGACTGAGTCTTCCATTGTCAGCTCCTCTATCTCATAGAATGAGGATAATCCAGTTAGGGGTGGTTTTATTTTTTGTTGTCTTAACCCTTTAAGACTAGAAATACAATAGTTCATTTAGTATGTAGAACTTTTGGCTAATGTTTTTGAACAAAAAATTCTTCCTTGATCCCCTTAATAAAGTTCATTTTGGAAGGCCTTATAGCCTGTATATTGGGCCTTAAATGAGGTCTATTAAGAGAAAAGATGAAACAGAATCTTGTCGTTGGGATGTTGGTTTTGCTTTTACTAGGTCAGACCAAAGATTTTCTCAAACCGTTATCTTTACCTTGTCAATGATCGTGAGTGCCTGAGTTGTAACCATCACATGACATCCATTGAAAAGTTAGGCAAACCCACAGTTTACCTGGCCAATTGTATGTCACTCTCCTGACCATTGATAAAATAAGGTATTTCAACCTACTTTATGAGCCACTTTATTGAGCTGCTTTGTAAGTCTTGGCTACAAACCTCCATAGAAAGTAGGTGAAAAATTATTTTTTGTTGTTTTCTTTTCTAGATAAGGTGCAGGGTATAGTGGAAAGAGCAAGCTTTGATGTTAGACAGAGTTAGGTTTGCAAACTGTAGCCTGGGCTGCCCTTCCTTCCTTTTTAAAAAAAAAATCTTAAATACTCAGCCTACTTTGAAGGGTTAGTGTTAGGACTAGAGATAATACACATAAAGTGCTTAGCATGTAAACAGCCTTAAGAAATGGTTACTGCCATTATTACTGAGTGCAGCACAAGATTACCAAGACACTTTCTGAAGACTTCATTATAACCCTTTATTCCTAACCAGTCACCTTCTCATCAGTCCTTCTTTACATATCATAAGCCTGGTTATGAAAGTGTTTGTATTTTAAATTGTGTTATTTGCTTTCTTCTTTCAGATCTGTAAGAGCAAAGCTAAAGAATCTCAGCAGTATTATCACAGCTTGGCTGTTCGGCAGAGTCTGGCTGTCCATTTTAACATCCAGCAGGACTGTGGTCATTTCCTTGCTGAAGTCCCTAAGCGTCTGCTTCCCTGGAAGGATCCTGATGCCCCTGAAGAGGAAGAGGATGAAATGCAACAGAATGAAGAAGAAATGAAAGGAGAAAGCAATGGGAAAAGCCCAGAGTCCTGCTCGGAAACAGAGTCATCCCAGAAAGAAAGCCAGGGAGTCATTTGCAAGAAGCAGAGAAGTCACGTTGTGGTTATCACCAGAGAGGTTCCCTATCTCACCATGGCTGATTTTGTGAAAGGTTCTCTGGCCAAGCATGGGAAAAGCCCCGATGCGTATGAGAGGCAAGTGTGTCTGTTGCTCTTGCAGCTGTGCTCTGGCCTTGAGCACCTCAAACCCTACCACGTTACTCACTGCGATCTACGTCTAGAGAACCTGCTGCTTGTCCACTACCAGCCCAGAGGAACCACCCATGGCCTTGGGCCTGCAGAACCCAATCCCACCTCATCTTTTCTCACAAGGCTTATAGTGAGCAACTTCTCTCAGGCCAAGCAGAAGAGCCACCTGGTGGACCCTAAGATCCTCCGGGACCAGTCCCGCCTTGCCCCAGAGATCATAACAGCCACCCAATATAAAAAGTGTGATGAGTTCCAGACAGGCATCCTCATCTATGAAATGCTACACCTCCCCAACCCCTTTGATGAGAACCCGGAGCTGAAGGAGAGGGAATACACTCAAGCAGACCTGCCTCGAATCCCCCACCGTTCCCCATATTCATGGGGCCTTCAGCAGCTGGCCAGCTGCCTCCTGAACCCCAACCCTTCTGAGCGGATCCTCATCTCAGATGCTAAAGGTGTCCTCCAGTGTCTGCTCTGGGGCCCCCGGGAAGATCTCTTTCAGATTTTCAACACTACCCCCAGCCCAGTGCAGAGGAATGCCCTGCTCCAAAACTGGCTGGACATCAAGCGAACAGTGCTGATGATAAAGTTTGCTGAGAAGTCCCTGGACAGGGAGGGCGGGGTCAGCCTTGAGGATTGGCTTTGTGCTCAGTATTTGGCTTTTGCCACTCCAGACTCCCTCAGTTGTATTGTGAATATCCTGCAACACCGTTAATGTATCCTGGTTGCTGCTTTTACTTTACCTTCTCCCACACACTTTCCTGTCCCAGTCCTCATATAGAATTCAAGGAAAGAAGAGAGACAAACTGTTCATCCCTCTTCACAAACAAATGAGTCTACTCAGAAAGGTTGTCCACAGCTCCAAATCATGTGAGAAGCTGAGTCTGTCTTAACTTCACAGAAATTCAACTTCACAAACATTCATTCGCCTCCCACTGGGACACCTTTCACCCTAATTGTCCCACAAATTCAGGTAAAAAACGAAAATGAACATTTTTGAAGGGATAGCTCCTTTGTAATGTATTCAGTGACCTCTGTCCAGTTCCTCCATAATTCTGAATTTCACCTTTTTCACACCAAGTACTTATTTTTACTAGCAATAGTTAGATTTAACCAATTCTTATCATCATCCACTAAGCTCTCACAACAGACTCTCTTCCTATGTTACCAGGCAGAACTGCCATCCTTACTATCCACTCAGTTTTGGTTCCAGGGACTATGTTCCTTATTTCAGCAGATAGTAGAAGTACAAAGGAGAGATCCCATCCCTTGGGTCATGGACCCATTTTCATTTCTGTTGTCAATAACTGGGTGCACTGCATGGCAGGTAGCCCTAACAATCTCCCCTCTGCTGCCACTGCCCAATTTTCCTTCACCTTGACTCTGTCCCCACTTGCCAGTGAAGTTTGTGCCTTTTGGCCTCTTGTGGCATAATACAGAGCTGACCCAAGGTGGTATCACCCACCCCTCAGCAGGGCAGAATGCACTTCAGGTCTTATAAACAGCTGGCATTACAGGAGATGTTTATCCTGCATGAGCAATTCTCTAGGGACCATCAGGGGAACAGTGTTTAAAGTACCACTCTATGGTTACTGTCAGAGCTGGCAGCCAGGACTGGTGGTGCTCAGATCTCAATTTTTTTCCCCAAGCAGTAACTGGCCAGTTTGCTTGTATCAATAGCCAGTATTAACTAGTCTACCAAATGCTATAGATAACTGTTCTGAATGAAACAGCTGTCAGTCAAGGTCTAAGATCTCCTTAGAGGGCACAGTGCAGATGGCTGTTATAATGGCCAGAGGCAGAAGGAGGGGAGAAGGCCACAGGTAACACTTGAGCTCCTCTTTAGAATGCTGACCTTTGCTGGAGAAATTCCATCTCAGTTGCCCTGGCATATTGCTCCTTATGGCTCTAGAGGACAGCTTACAGGGAAATTTAATTGCTGAGGTAGTGGCTGAAAGCTGTTTCACTGTACGTGGGGGTCTGTGCTTTCCTACGGATATATGTGCAATTTTTTAATGTATTTTTTTTAGCTGTGTATTACAGTGTTTATTTTGCAACTTCACCTGAAGCAAGATCTATAACAATCCTCCCCTTCTTCCCTTGGCACATATTTGCCCTAAAAGACAAGTGTTCCTTCCATGGGGGTATATGAGTGTGTGTGTGCTTATTTTATTCAAAACTGTGAGTATCTGTTTACTTAAATCTTGCTATTCCAAAAGTCACTCAGCATGAGTGTCCATACACATTTACGCCTGTGTGTGCACATGCAGGCTAGAAGTAGAGAGAGGCCAGGCCTCTGGGGGAGTCATCTGTGGTGAGTGGTTAGATGTGTCCTCTGCACCCAGTTAGTAAAGGAGCCCTTGGGACTCTTGTCTCCCAGCTCAGGGTTTCTTAAAAGTCAGGACTAGCTCTGTAGTATTACTTAGCACATAAGTGGCCTTTGGAAATTTCTTAGTTTTTAACAGCCTTTCGTGTGATTAACCTATATCAAAGAGGATCAATAATAGAAAAGAATGTATTTTATTATACTTCTTCTTCTTCTTCTTCTTCTTCTTTTTTTTTTTTTTAAGAGAATGGGATATGTGAGGCCACATTTGGACTCTGTCCCTGTCCTTCCAGCCAGCAGTACGGGACTCCCAAAGGAGAGAGTTGGGTGGCCCACAAAGAGTGCCTTCTCTTTCCAGAGTGCAGAGCTCTGCTCTGAGGGAAGGCCACAGAGTGAGGATGCCACTGCAGGCCAGCAGCCCACTGTCTCTCAGTGTCCTGTGGCATGGCTGTGACTTGCCTAACTACGTACTGAAGTAGCACACGGACCACTGACCATGTCAGCTAACACAGTCCCTTACCAGCCTTCCCCACACACACACCCATTTCCTGATGGTTTGTATATTGAGACTGTCTCTTTCTCAATGTCACTTTTGTGCCTTGCCCATGTAAATTTAAATGTTAACTATTTAATAGGGTTTTACACCTAATGAAGAAAGTTTCCTTGCTCCTCTATTTGTTCCCTGAGCATTTGTCTTTCTTCTTTTTCTCTCTCCCTCCCTTCCTCCCTTCCTTTCCTCTCCTTCTTTCCTTCTTCCCTTCATTCTTCCTTCTTCCCTTCATCCTTCCTTCCTCCCTTTCCTTCCTTCCTTTCCTTTCTGTTTTGACCTGGATCCAATCTTCTTAATTTTAACTCTAATATAAGCACAGGCACCCTCTACCACCATTATATCATATAGTACTGGAAACCAAGCATCCCTTCATATCAGATATGTTTGGTACTGTTTTTATATTCAGATTCATTAAGGGTAAAGGACAAATGCCAACTAGTCATAGATGGGCCTCAGGCTTCCCAGAGATAGGGATTACATTGATTTTTCTCTGATGGCTGAAGAATGTGAGAGAGGGAAGGTGGTGTTATAGTTTAGAGCCAAATTGACAAAACAACTTATGTCTGGGCAAGATGTACTCATCATTTGGTCCTCAGAATATTTTTCCACAACAATGAAATTTAGTCAATCTAATATCTCAAATATATTATATATATATATTTTTATATATATTTACATTTTAATTTAGTAGGAACTGAATTATCAACTGAAAAGAATCCCTATTCTTAAACAAAGACAGGTATATATATATTTGGGTTTGGACTGTGACTGGTATAGCACTTTAAGTTTTCTCAAGTACTTTGAGTTACTGTCTTTAATATTGATTGGAATTTTTTTTCTTTTCTATTGAAGTCTGTACTATAGTTTCTTACATTTATTTTGACACTTTGAACAATTAAGCCGCTATTGGAACTTTTCCTTAACACACGTGAGCAAGAACAATCTCTCTGACACATCTGGGTGTTGGAGAAATAGGGCAATGGCTGGGGGTAGCCAAGACCAAGACTAAATGTATAGGAGACCCTCGGTAGAGTAATAACCTGGTCTTGGAAGGAAGAGGATCAAATGTTCCACAAAGAGAACTAGGACTACCAGAGCTCTCCCATACTACTAGCCTGAGAAGAGCCCCTTCCATATATGTACAGTAATACAATGCCCAAACACTAGTTCATGAAGAGTAACAGAAGGATAGGATAAAGAACAATTGTTAACCTATGGAGTCAACAATAAAAGAATCATGAATGAGGTCCACCAGCCCCTAGGCTAAGTTAGGATTGGAAGCAGGAGTATGGCAGTGGGTTTCAAGTTTTGCCCTCTGAAGATAAACTGGGTGAGGTGCAGAATGGGGCACAAATGGCCACACTACTGACATTGAGGGGCTAAAAGTATATTTGTTGGGATTTTAAGAGCCTGAGTAGCATTTCATTTTCAGATTAAGTGAAGGTCAGTTTTGCTTCTAAACTCAAAATCAGTTTGTGAACACATTTCTGGAGTAGAGCCACCTAAAATTGTACTTCAAGTTTTTAGCAATACAAAATTTCCATGAAAGATCTTTGGGGCCTACTAAGTAATAGGGCATAGAAGGATTGCACTCAGCTTCCCAAAGTTTTGTTAAGAATACTTTGGTGCTGGGAAGTAACCTGACTTGGTTTTGCTGGTAACCTGCAACCAGGATTTCCCCCCTAGATTTTTACCAGTAGTGATCTGAAAAAACACAGGCTAGTCCTAGAAATTGGGATGGTCTCATGATACTATAACACATTCCAAATGATTTTAGATGCGAAACTAAAGTATGAACATACTTGGAGAGGGGAGAGAGGAACTTGACTCCCTAGGCCAGCTCTGACATGTTTTTATTCCCTTCACTAATTGATAAGGATTGAAAATTTTGGTACACCCTAATGAGTGAATAGGATAGCTGCCCACAAAACCTCATTGAAGCTCATATTCTTAAAGGCCCAAAGTGCTGTGCTGACACAAATACAAGTTCGTTCTTGTTGAAGTATGTACTGAAGTCCAGGTGTCCATGGACATCGGTGCCCAAAGTGGGGCTCCATGGACCCAAAGTGATGCCACACAAGAAGCAGAGTAGTACAGTGCAAGACCCCAGGCAGAGATTGTACCCAAGGAAGCAAGCCCCTCTGTCTTGCTGCTGCTGAAGTGACGAAGTTGGGCTAGAACAGAAGCCACAGAGGGAAGTTCACATACAGTCCATGTCAGGGTATTTGGCTAATAAAATAATCCATCCTCAAAAATGTGTCTTTTTTTTTTTTTTTTTAAACAAATCCATTTTGTGTATTAGGGGGAAAAAGGAAAGAGATGATGATGAAAGTCTTGGGCAAATGATCAAGTTCCTCAGTATTTAAGGAGAAGGAACTATTTCCTCTCCCCTTTCATGACTATGGCTATTGCTTAAACTTCAGCTTGGGGACATCATATCCATGTGATACTGAGGGCTGAGGATTTTTTAAAAGAGATGTGGTAGTTTCCATGGGTTTGTTTAAAGAACTCTTGGGAAAATTCTTAACAAATTGTAATAGTTTTTATAAACCATTCTACAGAGGTGTTTACCAGTCATTATGACCATCATTTAGTATTTTAAGTGCTCAGAATGTACAAGGTGCTATACAGCTGCTAAACATACCTTCTCTGCAGCTGTTTGAAATTAGAGTAGATTTTTGCATCAGCCACTGCTAGAAGTTTTCCCCACCTGGGTGGACTGCAGGGGCCTGCACTCTGGATGTCCATTACCTGGTTCCCACTCAGCCCCATGTTTTTTTTTAAATCAAGGGAGTTTCAGGGAGTCAAAAGAGGTTGGGAATTTTTAACCTAGCAGAAGTACAAAGTCTTATTTTGCTACAAATATTATTGTATTGTGGAAAATTCCCTTTGCCCTTATACCTTATAGTGTATGGAAAGTATGTGTGTCTGTAGCCATGGTAACTTGAATGTTGAACCAGCCCTTGGCTTTAGGGCAGCATTTTTGAAAGATATACCAACCACACTGCTTCAGAAAACTTGCTCCAAACACTGCCTGGGAATCCCTTCCATTACCAGGTTTAAAGAGTGTCATGTAATTTGAATTATGGCATTCCTCATTCCAGTCTCTTTAGTTCTTGATGACTCTCTCCACACTTTATATTTGAAAATGTTTCTGTTGCTCTTTCCTGAAGCTTCACCTTTCTATTTACATATTTTAGAGTTGTATAAATCTACTAATGAAAGGTCTCTTTCACCAGGTAGTGCTGCCCTTTGGTTTGCTGTGGTACCTTGCTGTGTTCTCTGTGGCATGTTACTGTGTGAATAAATTCATTTTAAAATTCTCTAAAAACCAGACTAGCACTTGTCCTTTCAGTGCCTCTACCATACTGACATGATGGGGAGGGTTCAGTTGCAGACATTGTTATGTCTTACCCCCCAGGACTCATGCCTTCTTGGATATTCATCAGATGTTAATCTGGACCATATTTTCTGTTCATCATCTTCCTAATCTGAGGAAACTAGGCATGGGAGAGAAAGTGCAAGCCTTCTGCTTTCCCCAGAGCTCAGAAGGCTGCAGGTTTGCTGTGTGAGATTGCTCCCTGGTGGCCAGTTCCTGTACAGCTTTCCTGGGTTTGTATTGCGTGTTTGGAGGCTTGGTTAGCTGGCTGTGACTAACCCCAGTAGAAATCTCCAAGCAGTGCAGACAGTATGAACATGGACAGGGCCTTGTTGAGCATCATCTGCTATAGAATTCACATGCTTAAGGTATGTGGTCACACACAGAGTCCTCACAAAGCCAGACAAGCTAATTAATGCAGACACTTTGTTATGGAAAATAATTCGGAAAATAATGACTGGCGCAATTTGGGGTAATGGACTGAGGCTTTATTACAGGCACGGACCCAGAGGAGGCAGTCTCCAAATTCTGGGCCCCGAACCTTGGCTGAGCAGGGCTTTTATTGCTCTCTGGACGCCCTATCCTACGTGGCAGAAGTAGGAGGTACAGAAGCTGATGCAAAAATAACTCTAGGGTTGAGGTGTCCTTGAGGAGTCCTTATCGGAAGCTGGGTGTTCAGAAGCCAAAGCGGGAGTTAGCTGCTATATACAGAAGCCAAAAACGGGAGTTAGCTGCTACAACTTCAATAGCAGAGAGACCACCTGGCTTAGTCAGGAAGAGTTGGCAGTTGGAGGAACAGCTGCCACATTATTAAGAGTAAAATGGATGGAAGTGCAAAAATATAAACTAAAAATTTAGACCAGATTTTTTTAGCTCTAAGCCACTTACAGTGGACACTGTCTCCAGCCCAGTGTTTCTGCTCCTCTCCACTAGCAAGCACTCTGGGCTTTGCAGACATACTATTTAAGGCACATTCCAGAAAAATTGATAGCCAGACTGAGTTCTGCGTTGCTAAGGAAGTAAAACCCATTACGTGTGGGCCGCAAAGCTTTGTCTGTGTTGCCTGGGGGGAAAGGTTAGCAACAGAACCTGAGAGACAGCCCCCAGGGACACAGGCTCTGCCCGTGGAGGTCCCCAGCCTGCTTGCTAGGGAGGTGCCCTTCCTAGTTGTGATCACAGTACACTGGCTTCTGGGGAAAAGGAACCAAAGAGAGCAGGCAATCATGGCTGAGAGCTCACAAGTCACGGAGATGGAGTGCACTAGGCTTGGGTTGCCGTCTAATGCTCTACTGGTACGAGTGGCCAACCTGGGACCATGGAGGGTTATGGGCCTGCCTGATCAGACCAGTTCAGAGTTGCTCTAGTCAGGCTTCAGAGAAATACATTTTGAGTTCTTCCAGTGGTGTCACTTTGTGGTTTGATATAACTGGAAAGCCTGGAGAGAAATCACCCTATTTCCCATACATTATTTCACCCAGCATGAGATCCATTCCTGAAAATTCCATCAGTGGCTTCTCTTTGATTCTGGGTGGTCCAGAGGTGATGGACCACTGACATTTGGACAGGAGCTTTGGTTTCCACATTCCTGGAGACTAGCTTCTTCCAGTCCAGGCCCCAGAGAATGTGGATCTTTCCTTACCTGTAATGCACTGGTAAGAGGAGCTATCTGAAAACCTAGGGGTGTAAGTGTGCACCATCTGCTCCAGGAGCTCTTTGCCTGCTCTCCAAAGGCCAGAAAATTCTCCCTTTTATGTGATCCTATGCCCTGTGAGTGAAAGGACTTCATTAGTAGTGCCTTAGGAACCAAGAACGGCAGATGCCAGGTCACAAGTTGTAAGAGGGGCTCAAGACAATTACAGCTGAAACAAAAATTGGATTTCATCCTTGGCTGGTGTGGCTCAGTGGATTGAATGCAGGCCTGCAAACTGAAAGGTCACCGGTTCAATTCCTGGTCAGGGCACGTGACTAGGTTGCAAACATGTGAGAGGCAGCCAATCGATGCTTAATAAAATTTGAGTTAAAAATCTCAATGGCTTTTTTTTTTTACCTTCACAAAATGGTTCTCAGAGTCACTCAGAAGAATGAATAGATAGACCCAGAAATTGTTGGAATTGAGAGGCTATTTAAACACCAGTAAAGCAGTGATACAGGTGTGAGGGGGGGAGTGGTCAATGTAACAGAATAGGTAACTGTCAGTGTGTTGCCACTGTTCAAGGCCAGGCAGGTTCATGGTATCCGTGCAGATGTAAAAATATTCACAGAGCCATTGGGATGTCTGGCATGCCTTTATTCACAAGTGGGAGAGCCACGCACACTGCAAGCTGAGTGTCTATCTGCATGTCTCATGTCGTGGCCCCTGCTCCCCAGGGTGGCGCCCATCATGGCACCTGTCCCCTTGTGTGTCTCATCATCATGGCCCCCAGCAGGGAGTCCCTACCTGTTTAAATACTAGAAGGGAACAAAGCCAGCAAGATGCCAGAAATTATATAACAACATAATTCTGCACATGCAAGCTCACTTCATGTTATGGGAACAGTTTATCGGACCCAGTCTCAAGGCTATGAGAACACTGGTTGTCAGGCCCCTCCAAGGCTCTGGGAACACTGCTTCCCTTGGCTACCCGGACACCAGGGTGAGGAAGCCAGACTGCTTCCACTTACCCTACTGTCAACAAAAGCTCACTTCCCTCAATCCATTGCCAACAGGAGTCCCCAGTCTGGGGCACAGTAAAAGATGAAACTTTATTCAAGAGAACAGTTTGCAAACTGGGGAATCTAGCCTCCAGTGGAAATTGAACTCTTATAAAGTTCCAACCCTGGTCCTTGATTGGTTCATTTTTGTGTAAATGAGGAATGCAAATAGCACTGTCCTGATTGGTAAGAATTGTACATTCTGATTAGTTGTTATGGAGTTGCTCTAATTGGTCAGTAAAGATGCAAATGAGCATGTAACTGTGCAGTTCAAGTCTCAGCCCATTGGTCGAAATACAATACCAGGAACTCCTTTGTAAGGGTGGGCTCAGCTGAAGCATAGTGCAGGCAGCTGGCATCTCAGTTGGTGGCTTTTCTTTGAAATGCAGTGTGTGAGAGGCCTTTGTTAGCAAGGGCTACTAGACACTGGTTATGATTTTGGGCCCAATCAACCTGAAGGAGTCCTTAGCAGGTATATTCTTTCTTGAAGTCAACATAACCTAAAAACAAAACTTAATATCTACAAAAATGTCTATAAATGGGGTAAAGCCATTATATGGAATGGAAAAAAGTCTTAGCCAATAAAAATGTGCTGGTACAATTGGTTAGCTATTTGGAAAGTAATTAATCTGCATACTGCAAAACCAAATAAATCCAAACAAGATCAAACAAAGAGCTACGTGCCACAAAGGAAAGAACCCCTAAGAACTAGAAAGGATTCTAAGTCAGTGTCTGTTTTATCTCTTGTTGATAAAGGACTTTTTAATTTAAAAAGCAATGAAAGACACCCAAAAAGGAAAGATCAATAGGTCTGACTACATGAAGATGATAAACCTTTGTTCCACTGAAAACATTAAAAACAAAACTGAAAAGTAAATAATCAGCCAGGAAAATGATTTCAACAAATATAACAAACACAGGGTTAAAATTCTTAGTTAGCTTATATAAATCATTAAGAATATAAAATTCCAAGCCCTGACCTGCATGGCTCAGTTGGTTGAGCATCATCCCACGAAGCAAAAGGTCACCAGTTCAATTCCCAGTCAGAGCACATGGGTTGTGGGCCGGTCCCGGTTGGGGGTGTGTACAAGAGGTGACCAATTGATGTTGCTTCAAACATAAATATTCCTTTTTTTGTCTCCCTTTTCCTCTTTCTAAAAATAAAATCTTTTTTAAAAAGATTATAAAATGCCAATAGATAAGAGACAAGTCACAGAACAATCCAAATATTTAAACTTTCTAGAAATAAGAGAAATGAAAAACTAACATGGCATACCTAAAAAACATTTTAATAGTTTTTATGATTATAAAAGTAATGTATGTTTATGGTAGAAAACCTGAAATATGAAACTGACCCACTAGGTCACCATCCAGAAATGAGCATAACTAACACTTGCTCTATAGTCTGCAAGTTTTCTTTCCTCTGCCTTTTTTTAAGAATTAGGATCATATTGTCAGCATCCCATTTTCTGCCTATCAAATTAACGAAGGCCTTTTTAAAGCTTATATTCAATACTGGTGGCAGTGTATACAGCTCAGACAGTGTAGATACCATTGAATTGGGTGGAAAGGGGCTTAATTTATCATGTTCTTTTTCTGAGGCCACAGCAGAGCTGGACTGGGGGCAAGGTGTGACCCCAGTAGACCGAGCAGACGTGGGGATTTTAGATATCCAAAGTCAGAGCACCAGACTCACAAGGGAGCTTTTCAAAAGGACAGACTCTGGAGCACCACCCAAGTTCAATCAATCAAGACCCCTTCTCCCCAGGGTCCCCCAGTTATTCTGACTTGCCAGGGGACCCTCTGCTGAGTCTGGCTGTCCAGGTTTGGATCCAGATCCACCTCTAGGTAACTGTGTCTTTAGCACTCTCTGAACCTTGGTTCTAACGAAGATTCCACCTCACAGAGTCGCTGTGAAGATTAAAGGACGTAGTTCAGCAAATGTGTTAAGCCAATTGCCTGGCAATAGCACATACTAAAATATTGTTAGCTCAAAAGAACAAACTCCAAGGGAGTATTTGCTTTGTGTTTTTATAACTAAGGAACCATTAAGAGATTTTGGTTGAACAGAGGTACTATGAATTCAAATATTTATTGAATCCCTCATGAGAGTCAAGAAACTGCAGCTTTTAGATTTTATTTATTTATTTTTAGAGAGAGGGAAGGGAGGGAGAAAGAGAGGGAGAGAAACATCAATATGTGGTTGTCCCTTGCGTGTCCCCTACTGGGGACCTGGCCCGCAACCCAGGCATGTGCCCTGATTGGGAATCAAACAGGTGACCTTTTGCTCCCCAGTACAGTGCTCAATCCACTGAGCCACACCAGCCAGGGCAGGGAACTGTAGCTTTTAAAATGGCAGTTTCTTTAGCTTTCTAGATGTCTCCTTGCTAAATTTCAGCAAACCCTGCTAACAGTCTTTTCCCTGATGGACACTTCCTAAATACAGCACATCAGAAGCAGAAGTGGGCTCAGGCCACTGAATCCAAGTCTGCGCCTTAAATCCCTACCCAATCTTGATCCTTTATTGAGGGAACTGATGACAGGGAAGTGGGCTGCATTAGGCAGTGGGGTGAGGGTGAAGGTAACTGTGAACAGCACCTCTGGCTTGGGACCTGCTTGCTCATTAGAGGGTCCCTGTGTCCGAAAGCATCCCCTCTCTTCCTTGAGAAGGGGCTTGGGCCAGAGCCTCACCTGCCCTGTCCTTGCCTTTTCTCAGAGCCTGTTGCCCATATAAGAGCTGTCATTTCAGATCCCCTCACAACACTATTCCTTGGCATAATAAGTGTTCCAATAAAATGTACTTTATTCTATTTTCTGGAAATATTTTAATTGAATAAGACAGTTTTCTGATTGTAATAAATGCTAAGTAATTGAGTGGACTGGGTGTCCTTGGATCTAGCTGGCTTCTCTTGGTTTAAGGAGGAAAGTGGAGACTTTTTTTTTTTTGCCATGAATCTATGGTTTAAATTTCTCTTTTCTATGGTTTAAATTTCTCTTTCTCTTTAAATTTCTCTTTTCTCTTTACTGAGCTAGTAAAGTGATTAGGAAAGCATAGAGAGCAGATTTTTTCTATATATATTTGAAATTTAACTTCCTGCTTCACTCACAGAGTCAAGTGACAGCCCCTGCTTGGCATTATCAGGATGTGACCCAGTTCTCTTGGCTTATGAGGTTTCCCCATTTCTCTTTCAACTTTCTGAACAGCTGCATCTAAACTCAGACTAGCCCTGTGGGTCCTTAGTTATGAGAATCACTTTCACAAGACAGTTTGAGCTGGATATCCACCTCTTACAACTGAAAGAGCCAGGTAACTTAAATTATATTCTATTTAATTATTATTGTAAATAGGAAATTACATGTTTAAATACATTTGCTAATTTAAAGATAAGCACTCTTAATATGGATATGGGACATGGAACTTAAAAAGCATTGAAGAACAACAAGGTACAAACAACACTTTATCAACCCAACCAAATTTAGAAAAGAGAAAAAGAAAATACTGAGAAAAAATAATAAACAGAAAACATGAAATAAAATGATGGGGAAACCAAACATTTTATTGTTTCAGTGTAACTATGACTTAATTAAATATCTTTTCTCAAGCTAAAGGCCCTAATATTAGGCATTCACACAAATTCTTGTGCACATTGACTCACACACGCATATTTAGTTATATTCCACTTAAAACACTCAAAACAAAATGACAAAGATTAACATTAAAGGCGTGGTAAAGATGTCCCAGGCAAATGTTGACAAAAAAGAAAGCAATGTAAGATGTAGTCCTATCAGTTAATGTAGAATTCAAGGCAAGACAAGAGTAGAATGTTTTTCAAATAATATATGCAGTCTTTCAAGAATATGTGAAATAAGAAGAGATTTTAACCAAACTATAGTCATAAGCCATAATCAAATGAGTAGAGGGAGGGGAAGATTTGAATATCAAATTTAACAAGCTTCACATGTACAAAATGCAAACCATTTGCTTTCTTTTAAAATCCTCATGGAAAAATAACAAAAAGTGATGACATCCCAGGCCACAAAAATTGCAGTAACTAAAAAGTAGAAATCAAGTGAGCCATATTCTCTGATTACAATGTCATAAATCTAGGAATAAACAACAAAAAGATAATGCTTTCATCTCAAGTCTAACCACTTGAAAGTTCTCAAACATTCCTCTAAATAGCTCAAGTCAAATTGAAAACTAAAAATTTTAATTATAAAATGTTTAAAGTTAAAACAATGAGAATACTTCATATCAGCCCTGGCTGGTGTGGCTCAGTGGATTGAGCACTCTACTACAAATCAAAGGGTTGTTGGTTCAATTCCCAGTCAGGGCACATGCCTGGGTTCTGGGCCAGGTTCCCAGTTGGGGGTGCTGGAGAGGCAACCACACATTGATGTTGAGAGAGAGAGAGAGAGAGAGAGAGAGAGAGAGAGAGAGAGAGAGAGAATATTTCATATTAGAGCCTAGATAATCTAAAGATTACCACAGAGCAATGGTCATAGTCTTAAACTCCTTTATAAGTGAATAAATCATTCCTTCCTTCCACAAAGGTGTTTTGAGTGACTATAACAGGCCAGCACTGCTCTCAGTGGGGGATAGAGCTATGACAAAGCGATAGAAAATTTCTCTTTGTGGAGCTTTGTGGAGCTTACATTCAAGTGGATAGTTGTAAGAATTATTGAAAAAAAAAAAAAAAGATATGAGTAGACTTCCAGCCAAAATGGAGGCATAGGTAGATAAACTTCTCCTCCTTACACAATCAAAAGAAGAAGAACAACAAATTTAAGAACAAAAAACAATCAGAACTGCCAGAAAATTGAACTGTGTAGAAGTCTGACAACCAAGGAGTTAAAGAAGAAACATTCATTCAGACTGGGAGGAGGGGCAGAGATGGACAGCAGGAGCAGAGAGGACATGCCATAAGGTGGAGGCTGGAGGACTGAGCAGGCAAGTGAGGTGGCAGCTGGTGGCCCCATGTTTGCACACAGATAAACCAAGAGGAACAAGTGGGAAGCAAGACATCACACAATCTGGGTTTCCAGTGCAGGAAAGAAAGCCTCAATATCTCTGGCTGTAAAAAATCTGTGGGGGTTACAGTGGTGGGAAAAACTCCCATCCTCACAGGAGAGTTCATCAGAGAGACCCACAGGGTCCTAAAATGTGCACAGGCCCACCCTCCTGGGAATCAGCACCAGAAGGGCTCAATTTGCTTTTGGGTAGCAGGAGAAGTGACTGAAAGACAGCAGAGAGCCCAGCAAGTGCCATTGTTCCCTCTCAGACCTCTACCCCACCTACGGCACCACAACACATTGAAGTGAGTTACCCCACCCTGGTGCATACATAAGGCTAAGCCCCTTACAGTGAAAGAGGTGTGCCAAGGGAAGAATATAAGCTCAAATGAAAAAACAGATCAAATCCCTCAAAACAGAATTAAGTGTTTAAGAGATAGCTAACCTATCAGATGCACAGTTCAAAACACTGGTAATCAGGATGCTCACAGAAATGGTTGATTATGGTCACAAAAAAAAAAAAGAGGAAAAAGTGGAGGATATGAAATGTGAAATAAAGGAAAATGTACAGGGAACCAACAATGAAGGGAAGGTAATCGGGATTCAAGTC
>PVKU01003158.1:0-162564 GCA_004027475.1 Anoura caudifer
TCTCTCTCTCTCTCTCTCTCTCTCTCTCTCTCTCTCTCTCTCAAATCAATAAGCACATCCTCAGGTGAGAATTTTAAAAAGCTGTGGTACATTTACACAATGGAAAACTACTCAGCAGTAAAAAAGAAGAAAATCTTGCCTTTGCAATGGCCTGGATGGACCTGGAGAGCATTATACAAAGTGAAATAAGCCAGGTGGTGAAAGACAAATACCATATGATCTCACTTATATGTGGAATCTAATGAACAAAATGAACTAACAAACAAAATAGAAACAGACTCATAGATACAAAAAATAGACTGACAGCTGTCAGAGAGGAGGGGGTTTGGGAGTTAAGTGAAAACAGTGAAGGGATTAAGGAAAAAAAACCTCACAGACACAGACAACAGTACAGCGATTGCCAGAGGGAAGGGATTTGGGTAGGGGGAGGTAGAAGAGGGTAAAAGGGATTAAGTGGTGATGAAACAAGACTTGACTTGGGGTGGTGAACATGCAATACAATGTACACATGATGTGTGATAGAATTGCATATCTGAAACTTATACAATTTTATTAACTGAGGTAATCCCAATAAATTCAATTTTAAAAAAAGAAGAAAACATTTTTATTTTCTGAGTCTTATTATATTTTCAGCTCCAAGCTGAAAATGGCAACTCATATTTAGCAGGTAATCAATAAATGACTGACTGACTGAATGAACGAACGAACACATAGAGGAGTCAAGTCACATGAGCCCAGGTTCTTTCCTCTGGCTAGGAATGGCTCATCATTGAAATAGTAATGAATTGTCAACTCTTGTATTCCTTATTATTTTCTATTGATCTTTTAATTTAATATGGAAAATATAAATACATTTTCTTGTGGGAACATTTATTTTAAAAACAACAAAAGCTAGGGATTGAAAGGTGACAGGAAATCCGTTGTTACAGACCTTCAGTGCTAATGCCAGTGCTAATACATTATCCTGGGAAACAGAATTCACCTATTACTCCACAGAGCATCCTGGCAATATTATTTCTAGGGTATGGAATGAAGAACCAAGTCTTATAGGTCATGGGCAAGCCTATAGGGGCAGGGAATAAAGAACGGGCTGGATCCAGGACAGAACTTAAGGGCCTGATGAGAGACTAGAACCCTCATCCATTGCTGTTGGGCTTGTAGAATGGTACAACCACTTTGGAGAACTGATCCAGAAATTCCATTTCTAGGTATTTACTGAAGAGAAATTAAACACACATATACACACAGGACTGGAGCGAGAATGTTAATAGGAGATCTGTTCATAATAGCTCAGAACTGGAAGCAACCCATTCATCCACTGGCAGGTGAGTGGATAAATAAATTGGGGTATATCCACACCATGGCTATTTTCACACACACACATGCACACACACACACTCAAGAACAAACTACTGACACATCCACGTGGGTGAATCTCAGAAACATTGTGTTGAACAAAAGAAGCCAGACACAAAAGAGCTGATCTGCAGGATTCATTCATATGCAGGACACGGGGGACTAAGGACATGGGGACTAAGCTGTGGTGACAGATATCAAGAAGACCTGCCTCTGCTGAAGGAAATTTACTCAAAAGGAGCACGAGGGAGCTTTCTGGGGTATCAGAAATGTTCTGTATTTTAAGATGGTGGTTACATGAGTGTAAATATGTATAATATTTGTAAATGTTTGTCAAAACTCAGTGAACTGTACACTGAAGGGTTGTGCATTTTGTTATGTGTAAATTACACCTTTACAAGAGAAGAAACTCAGGCTCAGAGAGATGAAGGTACTCGAAGACATGCAGCAAATAAACGGCAGACCAGTACTTGAACTCAGGCCAATTGATGTGATGTAGCCCCTTTGGGCTACTGTCAGCGCACGAGGAAGGTGAGGAAGAGTCAGACACAGCAGCAAGGGAGCAGAAGGGAGGCAGGAGTACCTTGTGGCCATGTGGGCAGTAGCCACTGAGGTCACATTTCTGTCGCCAGCATGAGGCTGGGAACGGCACCTTTGATGGAAAGAGCCGGTTCCATCGCGCCCACCTGCACGAGTAATTAGGAGGGCCTGACAGACATCAGCGCAGCGATAAGCTTCGCCCTGTGGCTCGCGGAGCCTGCCAGTAGAGAAGATATTAAGGTCATTCTTTCTCTGGTATTCACCTTCGGTAGTAAATAATAAATTTGCTTTACTTTTAAGACCTTGCAAAACTCTTTACGAATTCATCAGTGCATTTTCCACTGTAAAGAAATAGAAAATATGAACAAAAGAAGAAAAATTTAAAACCTCTTAGGTCCTAGTATCCAATGATAATCTCAGATATTTTTCATTTGCTGATAAATAAAAAAATACTTTAACAAAAATCAGATTATACTTAATGTGCTTTTTAAACAACATATGAAATGTCTGTCTGTTAAAGGATATTAATAGCTAGTTTTTCTATTGGGTACATAACATCTCATGGATCAGTATATTTATTTAAACCTTGCTGTTAACATATTTTGGTTGTTTCCAGTTTTGCTATTACCTACTACCCTCCTGCAAGAGAACATCTTTACATACACGTTTGCTGTCTTTTTTAGTTATTTCCTCACAGAAAGTTCCTACAAGTGGAAATTCTGGGTTAGAATTGAGGTTTGGACATCTTTAAGCATTTAGTTCATACTGTGATTATTTTTCTTCAGAATGGTTTTACCAGTTTTCATTCTCACCAGCAGTGAATGAATGTGCAACCCTGTGTCCCCGAATACACAGACTGTGTGTGCCTCTCCGCTGTCAGGGTTAGAAATTAACCTTTAATGTTGCCTACCTTCACCTGCCAAGCAATGCCTGAATCTCCTTTTGGATTCTGCTAGTTTGAAATGAAAAATATTCCTTTTAAGTGTTGATTTGGGAACATGATTGATGTTCGATGAAGTACAAAACTTGGGGGTGCTGGAAGGAGGAGTGACCCTGGGCCACGATACCTCGGTTCTGGGCTGGCTGTACCATTGCCTATCACTGCCTGTGATCCTGGGCAAGTTACTTGCTTGCCCAGCCTCGGCCTCCATGGCCTCATTCTCTAAGACGGGGGATTGAGGAGGACCTAATCACTGCATTACCTTCAGTGATGACCTTCTATAAAGTGTTGGCTGTTTCAAGTGTGCCTTTCCAAGCTTGGGCTCGAATCAGGCCTTTGAAATGCAGCTTGTGTGGGAAAGGAAAAAGCCCAGCAGCTAGTTTGCTTCTAGGTCAGAATTCTGTGTTCTTAGTGAGGTAATAAATTGTGTCTTGCTCTCGGATTATTCCAGGTTGCCGTGGGTTTTGCGGAAGTGGCTTTTCCAGGAATTGTTTCCATTGCCAGAAAGTGGATGTTAACCTGTGCCTTGGCCATTTTTCAGGGCACCCTCTGGCAAAATCCTGGTAGCTCAATCAGGGAATCAGCAGATCCAGTGACCTTGCAAGATGACACACACCCTATATTTGTAAGTGAAATCAGACTTATAGTCAGAGACCTGGGTTTTATAATGGGCCACTTATCCTGGGCCTCGGAAAGGTTTGGGGACCAAAGGGAAACACTCTGGTCAGCATGCCACAGGAAATGGGACAGCCAAAAGCACAAAGTTGGTTAGTATTCCTTAAAATGCCATATCTGCCATCCACTGAAATGGGGTCTGGGTGGTATCCCGGAAGAGGAGATGAAGCTGAGGAAAGAGAGGAGGGGATAAAGTGGAGTAACGTCGATGTTTGTTTCTCTGCAGTTTGCCACCTTTCTTGTTTACTCCACAGAGTGTCTTGGGAACACCCTTGTCCCATTTTGCCCCAGTCACTGAGCCAGCGGGAGCTGGGGTGCAGGTGTTGAGCAGCCCAGCAGCTTCTACAGCAGTGCAGAGCTGGCTGGAATGCCCCTAAATCTCTGCGGTCTCACACCTTCCTCCTTTATGTCACCCTTCCGTGACGACAATTCAAAAACAACTCCTCACTCTATGAGTCCGTAGTAACAAAGTGGAGTCCACTCTAATCCTCAGTGTGATGCACTTGGAAAGTAATGTCCATGCTAGTGTGTTCCAGACTATAGTCACTTAGCCTTCACAATTTGTCACTTTCATGTACTACGTGTACTATTAATTACTTAGTATCTGTCTTCAAAGAAATGCATGCCTTCAGTTTTTCTTATTCTAAGCAATATAATATCTGTGAACTTATCTTTGATGTACTAATTAGAGTTTTCTAACATAACTTAAAATAGTTACATAGCTATTAAAATTTTAGCTGTTCATTTGTGTACTGTGTAATATAGCTCACTTTTTACCCCCTTTGATATATATATATCACTAACTGAGAAACAAATTAAAATTAAATAAAATTTAAAGTTTAGTTCCTTGGTTGAATTAGCCACACTCCCAACTGCTCAGCAGCCCTCGGGGCAGGCGGAGCCATGGCGGGCAGTGCAGGTGGGGACCAGCTGTCTGCGTGCCCAGGGCACTTCGACTGCTTTCATGGGCACACGCTGAGCTAATATATGGTCAGATTATCCAAAAAGTGTGAATAGTGATTAATTTAGGAAGTGCTAGCAAAAATATCAGGTAATAGTTTATTCCGATGACCATTATCCACGTGAGCAGCGAGGCCAGGGGAAGCATTTGAACTTGAGTGACAGGCTCACTTCGGTGTGCTCCCATCTACCCCTTCCTTGCGGCTCTCGTGCCCCCATCCCTGCCGCCTCACCCTCCTCCCCTCTCTCCCAGTTCATCTTTCCTTTCTGTGTGTGTCTGTGTATGGTCTCTGCTTTCAGGCTCCTTCCCCTTGCTCCACCTTTCTGTGTCCTAGCCTCACTTTCATTCTTGCCCTTAGTCCTCTCTCTCTTGCAGTTCCTTTTTCCTTTTCAACCAGAAATCTCCCTAATTCAAAAATCTTAGTATATTTGCATTCCATATTGTAAATTACTTTTCAACTACAATACTGTCAGGCCAAGGAATATTCTCAGTTGCAACATGCATAAGGGATGCCTCCGAGCAGAATTCCATAGCAATGAGGTCAGCTGCCCCCTGGACATCTCACCTTGGAAGGCCCGCTGGCACCCCACTGTCAGCACCCCTAACATCGAACTGCTCTTCACTCCAACCCCTGCCTGCCCCTCAGTGCTGTGACCAAAGCAAACTACCTGCGTTACCCTACTGTCCTCCAAAGCCACTGTTAAAAGAACAAGAGAATTTTTGGTCATGCTTCTCTTCAGGCTTATGGAAGAAAGGCCCAAAGTCCCCTCTGTGGCATTGCCTGAGAATTGCCTAGAAGTCTTGATGCAAGAGTTCTTTTAAAATAAAAAAAAAAAACTACACTGTTAGAGTTTGGAAAGCTTCTAGAAGATTCCTAGAACAAAGGAAGTGCTGCATAGACATATGTATGTTTTGTCTATTGGCTGTGAATATCAAGGAGCGAAACAGACCAGACTCCTTCCTCCTTAGTTTAACTATCCAGAGACCCCAGAGAGGAAAGGCCAGTAGAGGTTGAATCCAAGAGCTCTCAGAAAGGCAGGTCACATTGGGCCACACATGTGCATTGCTTGATTGCACAAAATAGACCCTTCCTTAGGAGGACAAAAAATAAAGTTTCCCTTATTGATTCCTTGTGGGAAAATTATTTCCTCCTCCTCCTCCTCCTCTTCTTTGTCTTCTTCTTCTTCCTCTTCTTCCTCTTTTTTTCCTCTTCTCCTCCTCTTCCTTCATCTTCTGTGCTGCTCCACACTCTGAAAAAGAGAAACAGATCCAAGTTTAACTAACCTTTGTTTTACTAAAGTTTAAAGTCTGTGTCGCCCTCTGGATAATAATAACCGTAACAACTACCTGTTGAATGCTTGGAATGTGCCCAGCAGTGTGTTAGGTGCTACAGACACAGGCTCATTAATCTGAATCACACCCTGACAGTGTGGATGCTACTCACTCCCCCCACCAACACACAGACACATATTTTAGTTTCAGGAATTTTAGGTCTGAGAGAGGTAAATAACTTGCCAATGGTCATGCAACCCTTTGGTGGTAGAATTTAGTTCAAGTATTCAAACCCAGATCTGTCCAATGCCAAGCTCTGTGGTCTTTGGATCCTGTAGTTCTGTGTTTGATTTTTTATCAAATGTTAACTGATGGTTATGATGGGCCAGGTGCTGTTCTAGACTCAGGGGGTGCTCCAACGAGTATTAAAGGAGAGATCGTGGTCTTATGGATCTTATATCCTAGAGAATAAAAACCAAAAAAGAGTAAGTTAAAGAAACATCTAGATTGTTTCAGATGTTGGTGGTCCCATAAGGACACTGGAAGGTGTAAAGTTATAGTGAACATGGGGCTGCTTGTTTTGGAAGCTCTTGGAAGGATTTTCTGAGAAAATGGCTTTTGAACTCAGACGTGAATGTCTGAAGGACCCAGAGTGCAGGTGTGAGGGTAGCAGAAAGGGCAGGTGCACAGGACCTGGGGTGAGAGTGAGTGCATGCATTTTGAGACCAGCAGGAATGCACATTTTGCCATGTGGCCTGTGGGGTGAGGGGCGTAATATAAGGTCAGACATGTAGACAAGCTTTGGCTTTTGTTCCAAGTATAACAGGATACCACAGAAGGGTTCTAAGCAGAAGAGTTACATGATCTGAATTAAGTTTGAAAAGATCACTCTGGTGTCTGTTTGGAGATAAGCCAGTATAGGAGCGAGGCAGGAAGTAGGGTAAATGGTTAGAAGAACCTGAACTTCAGAGGGGCTGTGGCTTTTTCAATAAGGAGGATAATGCTTTGGAAACAGCAAGGGGGTTGGAGACAGGAGAGTATTTACCTCCATCCAGGCCCTGAGATACTCACGATGTGAGGAGGGAGCCTCGGGGGCCAGCCGGGCCCAGTCAGTGGGCCAAAGGGAGGGGAACATTCAGAGAAGATGAAGCAACAGGGGGCTTGTTTCAGCAGCAATGGTGGCAAACTGTAGTAACAACAGCTAGTTTTATGGAGTGTGTACTATGTGCCTAGCACTATTCTAAGTGCTTTTCTTGGACTAACTTCTTTAGTCCTCTCCATAATCCTAAACTGTACATATTTTTATTAGCTCCACTTTACACAGGAAACTGAGACACATAAGGGTTAAAAAACTTGGAGCTACTAAGAGATATGGCTGAGATGACGTTCTTAATTTTGGAAGTAGGAGAAGCAAGGCTTGAGGATTGTCACAGAGGGTTTAAAAGTGACCTCACTAAGGGAGGGGGAGGCTGGTCTGGAGATGAGACCCAGATGACAAATGTGATCTGCGAGATGGTGACGAAGGCAAACAAGTTTGTTCCATGATGCCATTCACCCTGACTGGCACAAAAAGAAGGGCTTTGATTGGTGCAAACGGAAGGCCCAGCACCCCTGAGCACCTGCTCTTCCCTGCAGCTCTGTGGGTGGGAGGGACCGGGGCTGAGCCGGCCTCCTCCCTGGGATGACTTTCTTAGGCAGCCCATGGGGGAAGAATGGTTTCATCTAAACAGGTCACTGTCTTGACCTCTTTTGTCCCACTGCTCTTGGGTGGGGAAAATGCTTGTATTTATATATTTCTGGGATATTTTGCCATAACTCTCATGTGGAAATACTAATCATTTTCTATGATTAATTAAGCACTTATTATGTATCATTTTCTATGCTGAGCACTTGGCACATGGTTTTCCTTCAATAAACACAACAATCTCATGATATGGCTACTATTCTTGCTCCCCTTTCTCTGATGGGCTGAGTTCTAAAGGGGTTACGTGACTGGTCCAGAGTTAGAGTGAGGGCTGGACCTGATATTTGAACACTGAGGCCTGGTATCAGAGGTTAATCCTTAACCACTCTGCTACAAGGGAGAGACACATGTGTGCTGGGTTGGGGGCGTGCTTCCTCAGTAGTCTCTGCAAACCCAAACGAACCAGTGCATGTACAAAGCTGGAAGAGTGACCTTGGGAGTGAACAGCCCCAGTCTCCCCTGACCACACTGATTTTGAAATGTTAGTAGACCAACTCTCAGGATTAGGAGCAACCTGAAGGTGATGGACTTGGTGGGAAGCAAGGATGGGAATTGAGGAGTTGATGTGAATGGAGAGAAAGAAATCACTGCTTTACTTATTTGTTTTCTCCTACTGAGTCTAAAAGTGACATTACTCCAATAATACTCCCCGCTTTTTAATTCCACTTAATAGGCACCTAAAAAACTGTCTACTTCCCTACTCTACCTGCCCTACCTCTCAACAGAAAAAGTGGTAGGATTATGGATGATTTTTCTGAGGTATTTTAGATTTCCATGATTTTAAGAGAAAACAAACATGTAGCATATTTTAAAAAGAAATTGTTTGAACACAGAAATAAGATTTTTTAGGCATCATATTTAATTAAATCCATGTCATCATTTTAAGAAATATATTTTATTTGACAATGATCTATTCCTATCCAAAAATGTGGGTGGATAACCTGATTTCAGCTTCTCAGGCTCCATGATCTTGGCAAAGTCACTTTTTAATCATATGTCTGATTTTCTCCAACTTGAAAATACCTGAGCTTCCAGAACAACTGAACCTGCAAGGAAAGGCCAGGAATTTCGCTGCCAAAGGCCATGAGTGAGGAGACAGCCTCTGAGGTTGCTGTCAGCCCTTCATTTGTATTCCAACAGAATTAATCAACCTGTAAATTGTTTTCTTTTGATTCACCTGGCGGGTCAGATTTTGCTGTCACTTAATGTTCTTTTGAGCTGCTCTAGAGAAAAATGTCATGCATAACAGACATTTGTTCATTTGTTTTACGAAGATGTATTGAGCGCCTACTATGTTCCAGGCTCCCGACATAAAAAAGGAGTAAAGTGAGAGCCTTGTCCTGAAGGTTCATCGTTTGAAAGGATTATTACAGAAGTCAGTAAGGGGCAGATATAGCCGCCTGTGCGGGGAGCCAGTCTGTGTCCCTTTGTGTAACAAATTCCTTGACAGTCAGGGGCCTAAAGACGAACACACTCATATAACTTCCAGATCCTCATCACAGGCACACCATTCCAGTGAAGCTCTCCTTTCCCTGACTTGGACTTGGACTTGGTCTTTGCAAATCATCAAAGCCTGCCTACTCCTCAAGATGGAGAGATGGAATCCAGGGAGACCATCCAACTGGAGAGTGGCAGAGCCAGGCCTTGTACCTCAAATTCCTACTTCAGAGTACTTTTTTCCATCTAAAATAAAATCCTATGTCTTAGATGTACATTTTGTTTATGTCTTTAAACCTCCCCAAAATTATTAGCATGATTATGTATTTGTTATTGTTTATGACTGGCAACTGTACACCTATTTAGAGTAGCCAGCATGTTGTAGTGTAGGGTCTTGGTAAAAGCAAACTCATAATGGTCCTCTGGGCTGCCTCCCCAGTCCAAAGCATGCACCAGCCACCCACGAAAAACAGTTCTCTTGGAAGGTGTTGGATCAGGCATGGGGGTGAGGGAGGGCCAGGGCATATGGCAATTAAAGGAAGATGCAGTTTCAGGATGAATGTTGGAAAAGCAGAAAATATGGCCCATTAATTGAAAGATGTATTCAGCATTTCATGCTTAAATGTAACCAGTTATGAGGATATTGGTTGTCACTCAGTATGTGCTCAATAACATTTACTAACTGGATAAATGTGAGGAGGATAAATACAAGCAAGGACAATAAGCAGACACAGAGTCTTCATTTCCTTTCCACGTGCTTCCCGGAATATATGATTTCACAACCCTGACTCTAAGTGGAACCGAAATGTTTCAGTGGCAGAGTTCATGAGTGTGTGTCTTCAGATGCTACTTACCGAGGGATCTGGCATTGTGGCAATAAATCTGGGAGGTGAAAGAAGGACCTAACGAGTTCCAAAGTTGAAGACTCCAGTCCGCAACCTGGATGGGGGGCGGGGGGGGGCAAGCTTTCTAGAAGCTTCCCTTGTGCTGTAGTATCACACTTGGATATGCCGCCACCCGGTGGCCACGCTTTGTTATCTGGCACGTGATGGGAACAACAATAGCTCATGTTGCTTCATTTTTGGAGACAAGCAAAAATATGCCATTCTGACTGTATTGGTTTCCTAGGGCTGCGGTAACAAATGACCACAGTTTGGTGGCTTGCAATGACAGAACCTTCTGTCTCTCAGTTCTGGAGGCCAGGCATCCAAAACCAAGGTGTAGGCAGAGCTGCTTCCCCTTGAAGGCTCTGTGGGAGAACCCTTCCCTGCCTCTTGGTGGCTCCAGGCACCCTTGGCTACATCACTGCTGTCTCTGTCTCCCTTGTCCTTGGATTTAGGACCCAACTGGATAATTCAGGATGATCTCATCTTGAGATCTTTCACTGAATCATATCTGCAAAGACACTTTATCCAAATAAGGTCATGTAGGGGAGGAAAAATATTCTTTCTATCCTAAGTTCTTGGCCAGGGCCCCTGTAACACAAGACAGATTAAGAAAGATGAAATCACATAAATTTGTTTAATATAAACTTTTGGTGACATGGAGCCTTTCAGGGGTACGAAGACCTGAAGAAGCAGTTAAACTTGAGTGTCTTTTTACTAGGTTTAATGAAGCAGAGAGTGTCATGGGAAAATGTTACAGGACAGAAAGGTGTGTGAGATGAGCACAGTAAGCTGGAAGCCTTTTCAAGGCCCAAGTGTTCAGATCCCTCTTGGGTCCCGCTGTGTTGGAGGTGAGGGTGCTCCTTTGCTCCGGGAACAGGGGGACCTCACACATCAGGGTCCTATGACCTGCTGCAGGGAAGATCAGAGAGTCCTTCTTGAAGCTGCCATTTTTCAAATTCCTCTCGCTTGAAATATTCAATAGGGCAAGGTGCCAATTTTGGGAGAGTGAGTCCTGAACCCCTTCGTTTGCATTCAGCAGGAGGGGTCTGGTGCTGAATGTAACTTTTAGGGGAACCACCAGGCAACCCATTACAGGGACATGGGGCATCAGGAAGAGAGTCTGACGGGGGCTGGGCTGCAGGGTGGGAAGGAGACATTGGGTGGGCCACCTGCTCGGCCATGGTCTGGACTGAGGACGTGAGGCGCCAGCTCAGGGCGGAGGCCATGGGCATAAAGGGGGAGGTGGAACCCGGAGACATGTGTTGAAAGAATTTGCCAGGACTTGATTGCTGCGTGTGTGATAAATAAGAGAAAGATAAATTTTAGATTTGGCCCTAAGGCATGTTTCTCAAAAGTGTGCGGTGGAAAACTGGGCTGAGGAATGACAGCAGGTAATGTGAGGGAAATGGTTCCATGGACAAACACATCTGGGAAACCCTGGGCCAAGCAGGGTTGAACAGGCTTCTCTTCTGTGGCCCTTCTCAGCCTGTGGCATGCCATGTATATTGTGACTTTTTAACAGGGGGCTTATAGGAGCCACCCTTTCCCAGACGTATTTGGCTATGGACCTATTCTGCCTAGATTATCTCAAAGGACAGATGACCCACACATCTCTGGAACATATAGCTCTTAGGCACCCCCCTCTGAGGTAGGGATGGGGGAGAAAAGAAACCACGAGTGAGGGCCAGAAGGATGGAGTGAAGAACATTGAGTCAGGTGGTCCACTGAGGGCCAAGTTTGTTTCCCAGGACTCCTGCCGGCATCAAGGATGGCCACAGGGGTGGAAGAAGTTGGCAGAAGCTGCTTGAAGGCTTGCACAGCTACCTCAGTCTTAAGTTGTCTACAGGACCACCCTGTGGTCTGGGTTCTTCTTTCTCTGGTGCTGTCTTATCCACAGCGGAAGCTTTCGCTTCAGAGCAGGTGTGGCCCATAAGTGCCCACCATGTGCCAACTCTGATCCCTTGGACGTGACTCCCATACTGCCTGGGGAAGGATGCCGGGAAGGGCGCTGCCAATGGCTGGCACAGGAGAAGGGTGCAGATGAGCTAGGGGCCCTTCTTACTTTACACCTCAAAGCACTGCCGCTCCCACCCTCCCTCTCCATGTGTGGAAAGGGGCCTCCCAAGAGCACAGATGCCCCTCCCCGCCCCCTCTCCTGACTGCTGCAGGAATCTCAAGCCCTCCAGTCTTTAGCACACTGCCTGCCTCACAGAAGAACAATGGGTGGTGCCAGTGACCAATATAGAGGTTAATTTCGAAGTGATTGTAAAAAGAGCAAATTTTTACTGAGCCCTTTGTATGTATGAGACACCACATTGTTTTACGTGTGATGCCTCATTTAATTCTCATGACAGCCCTAAGGGACAGGTGCCATCCATTGTCAGATTTTACAGATGAGGAACACGAGGCACATAGTGATTAAGTTACCCGCCCAAGGACATGTAGGTAGGGTGTGGAGCATCCAGAATGTGACTTCAGGCATTCAAAGTTAAAACTGACATTCATAACCACCAGATTACAGAGTTAATCATGGATGTTTTAGATTTCATATGCTGGTCAGACTTGCAAATGGAAATATGCAGAAGGCAGTGGAGTATGCAGACCCGGACAGAGTCAGGCCTGGGCTCAGAGCCATCAGGGGAGATGGTGGTTGAAAAGTACCTGTGGATAAGTTCACTCAAATTATAAGGTCAATAGCCGGTTACACAGATTTACAACGCAGGAGGAGCCTCATGCAAAGATTTTATGTGTTGGTGGGATGTCTTCCCAAGCAGTGAGTTAGAAGTAACTGACTGCTGTTATCACAGTCCATGGACAGCACGTTCCAACTGTGCAGAAACAGGGCCCAGCCGCGCACATCTGCTGAAAAGTCGGAATCGGTTGGGAACGCTGAGAGGCGGAGACCTCTCGCTGGTTCCGCTGGTTCCTTAAGTGCAGTAGAAAACCATGGTCTTCGGTGAGTGCTAGTGGGAAGGGCTGATACATGGGAGCTCTGCCTCAGCAGCTGTAACTGCAGACCCTGTGCCCTCCCCGTTCCCTCGAGACCTGCAGCCTGTGTTCATGTGGGAGCTTCCTGCACTCTGCAGGCAGCCAGAAAATAGTGGCTGAATCGATTGAGCCAAGGAAATGAGAAGTGTTAACCCTACTCAGCTACATTCACTCCTGGATACATTATCAAATTTTAAAGTGTTTCACTGACCTTCCACTATTTCATTGCAAATGTCTGAATTTTCCTCTACATACTGGGGACAAAGCCACAATAAATTGCTACCTACTTGTACAGAGTTTCACTTTGTTCTGATTCATTGCCTGCTTCAGGGACCTTCTAAAATCATAGTTTATGGACTCCACATCCTTGTGGTTCCCAGAAAGAAATGAGCCTAGATTCCAGGGAATGCAAATGTCTTCAAACTTGCAGCCAGCTTCCAGGCTCCCTGCAAAGGTCTCCTAAGCCCCTAAGTGTTTCCTCCCTTAAATCACACGTCACTGGCACAGGCAGAATATTTTCAAGTTACTTCTTTCTTGTTAGGAGACAGTGACTTCAAGGTCTACTGAGTAGGCAGAAGTACTGTTGTTCTTGGCAGTTTTATGGTGCTATTCTTAGCATTAGTAGTTCTTTTTTAAACTTGTGTGTCATTAGTTTGTTTGTTTGTTTTTAATTCTGGGAAGAAACTATGTCTTCAACGCTGCATTTGAAACATGATGTTGAATGAATGTCTCCTGGCATGTTTATGGGTGAGATGAAGGACCATGCATGTGAAAGGGAGCTTGGTATCTCACCTGTGAAATGTGGTGACTTTTATTTAACACAGTTCCAATTAGGTGATGCAAATCTTTAGACCCAGTGATGAGTTATTATGTAGCAGTGGCCCCTGGTATCCTGCCAACCTTTGATCTAGATGTAAAATTTATTCTTGCTTCAACCTAGAATTGATTCTCTTATTAGTGTCTGTCAGATGGTAGTTGAACTGAGCAGGTTATGGGATGCAGCACAGAATGAGGCAAAATTTTCTGTGCCATAAGGTAAGAGATACAACATCACCTCCAATTAGCACATATAAGAAGTGACCATTTATTGAAATATGCAAACACTTCTCATTAATACAAGAAAAGCATATGATAGAAAAGTAAAAAAATCTTCTGAAACAGAGAGCAACAAAACTGAATAATGTGACAACCATGGGCAGTTCTTGGAACTTTCTAAAGCTTTCTTTTCCATAATCTGTGTTCACCTTTAAAGACTCCAAAAGAATAGCCAAAAATGGGAGTGTTTGAGAGTGCGCCTTATAGACCACACGAGAAGGTTGGAGGCTGCTGATCTGCTCCCAGTGATATCAGTTAGGCTCCGATACACACACCCTCATGCGCACCTTAGTTCGTGTTTACGGTTCTCATTGTGGATTTCCAAATGTTCTTCAAGTTGTGCTGCTTTTCTTCACTGACACTCAGATTTTGTTGATTTCATCGGCCCCCCTCCCCCACCCCATGTTTCCATTTATACCATAGTGTCTTCTGTGATATATCCTAGGTTTGAGCCCAGGAAAATTGCCCTAGGTGAGACTGAAGAGTGTCTCGACATCTCTTGCTCTTGGGCAAATAACCAGCTTTTTCAAAGTGATTATTACTGGAGATCGTGAAAACTGAAAACGGGGCATAGCTCACTTGGAAACTACCCCTCATCCCTCCCCTCTGCCACTGTCAGAGTTTGTGATAAGGATTGGAGGCAAGTTCTCTTGCCCAGGTGTTGTGGCATTTTTGTGATAGACAGGGTTCCTTGACCCTCTGAGAGCTGTGGCTCTTGAGAATGTTGGCACCTTCCCTTTCCAGGCTTCTCCACAGTGTCGCCTAAGAGCCCTTGTCTCTGTGTGAGGGAGTGCCATGGTAGGAAGCACGCAGGCTTGACAACCCCTGGGCTGGTGGCCACTTCTTATCCTATTGCAACCTTGGCAGAGTTAGCTGCTTCTGTGAGCCTCAGTCTTCTCATCTGGAAAATGGAGATGGAAATAGAATTTCTTCCTCCATGGTTATTAGGATCAAATAAGATCATGCCTATCGAGTGCCAGCATAGAGTAGGCACTCAGTGAATGTCCACCTCCTTGACTCTCCATGCCAATGATATAAGCAATAACGTCCTCACTGGGCCGCAGCCTCTGTTTCTGAAATGCAAATATCTGCCCATCAGCTGATGAGGATCATGAGACATGCTTCTGTAATAAATTCTTCAGGCTTCTTGGTTGGACTTAGAGGAAGCAGGGCAGAGGGGCGATCTGAGCAGCAGACATCTACGGCTTGTACGGTAGGTAGTAAAGAGTGAGTCTGCCTGTCTGTGGTCACTTACTGCAAATATACATCATGGGTAACAGATCAGCTCCACCCTTCAGAACCTCTTGACTGCGATGATGGACGGCTTTGTTTGCCAAACCCATGGCTCTTTCTGGGCCCACGGTGAGCTCATATGCCCAGGCTTCCTGCAGTTGGGTGTGGCCCGTGGCAGGTTGGCAGTCCTGAGGGCCCCCCACTGTCCCCTCCCCTCCTGCCAGGCAGATGTCAGTGTCCAAGGCGACCCTGTGTTGAAGTCTGTGGACACCATGTGCTGAAGTGGGCAGAGCCCCTGGCAGGCCATGTGGAGCAGAACACCACCTGCCCCACCTCCAGGCCCTCACCCAGGCGACAAAGACGCCCTTTGTGTGAAGCCAGTAAAACCTCCAGGTGTATCTGCCACAGCAGCTAGCATGACCTTAACTAACAAACTTGAGGAAACTAGAGGTACGTTTTTAAAACTCTCCCCTTGTGATGCATTTGACATTGTTTTGAACATGACAGCACCATTTTATGTTTTGTGACTGTGGGAAAACAATTTTCATAATTGCTTAAAACTACCTACATGGTCTATCTCTGCAAAATAGGCTGTGTATGTCAATCATAGGAAATACAGAACAAGGTTCTCTGTCAGCAAGAAGTCTATTTGATTTTTTGCCTAACAGTTTCAGCCAAAATCCAGGATTAATGATTAACTACATGCATTATTAATTAAATACTCCTGATGCCAGATGCTGGGTTGGCAAGAAGGAGCTCTATAAAGATGGAAGAAAGAAACATAATTATTTTTTCTAAATTATTAGAAATTCATAAATTAGAAAATCAAAAATTTCTAAAGTGTTTTCTATGCTCTTGCATTTTCTTAAAGTACAATGCTAACAATAACTCTACCTTTCCCAGTCTTCAGCTTCATCAGCCATAAACCGAAGGGTACTTAATCCAAAGGGTCTGAAGCTTACGTGAGCTCATGTCTACCTCCCAGCCTAAGCCCAGCATGATAAATATGAAGCAATACACACAATGACCTCTGAAGCCTCGACCTGCTCCTTGATGATCTGCTTTACCAGGTTTTGTTTTGCACTTACGCCCAGGAACATGAATTGTCGCCCTCAGAGGCTGGTCAAGCACCTTTGGCTGCCGGATAGCAGTGCTTTCCGTGCTGCCGTCTAGGCTTGCAGTTTGTGTTGGCTGCTTCTTGCCACTTTCACCGGTAGCTACAGCCTTCAAGTTATCGTCTTCAAATCTTTTTTATGGGGAGAAGGAAATAAAACACCACTAGTAGAAATTAGTTGACCTTTGAATATGGCATGGGGTTAGGGGTGTCGACCCCCACGCAGTTGAAAATCCACGCGTAACTTTGCACACCCCCAAACTTAACTCCTATAGCCTACTGTTGACCGGAAGTCTTACCAATTACATACACAGTCAATTAACTCCTACTTTGTATGTTGCATGTATTCTATACTATAGTCTTGCAATAAAGTAAGCTAGAGAAAAGCAAATGTTATAAAGAAAGATATAAGGAATAGAAAACACACTCGCACTGTTTAATAAAAATATCCATGTATAAGTGAACCTGCGCAGTTCAATCCCGTGTTGTTCAAGGGTAAGCTGTGTTATGGAAAGATGAACAAGGTCTTTGTGTGAGCTGGGGAACACCCTAGCAGAGCAGACGCCCAGCCTTCAGAAGCCGTTTCGGCAGCCCCAGGGCCTGTAACAGTCGGGGCCAAGGTGGTTGCCGGTTCCAGCAGCTGAGGTTAACAGAAGTCAGACTTCCTGCCTCAGTACACCCTGCCAGCTCAGCTCCCGTGCTGGGGATGGGGAGGGAAAAGGTAAAGAAAGACCAGGGATCAAAAGAGGAAGCGGTAACTCTGGTGGCTCTTCACTGAAGAGGCCAGGTGCTGTCTGTGCATGCTGCAGCTGGAAAACCCAGCTCTCACGGCACCTGCTGTGATTTGTCCTCCTGGCAGGCCTGGGCCAGGCCGCCCACTGCCCACTGTTGCCCAGTCTTAGGTGGACGCAGCATCCTGTGGTTCGGTTCTGTAATTGTTTAGTTACCACTGGTGTTACTTCTGTTCATATTCTGTTTTAATATCGTGCTTGTATATCTTCATTTGTGAATTGATTGTGCTGGTCTTTCCCATTTTTATTGTTATAGTCACCTTTTCTTTTCAAATAAAAATAATTTTGTTTTTCTTACTGCACTTTTCTCCCACTCATTGTAGAAAAGAGAATAACTAAAATTTTTAAAACAAGAATGTGGTAATCACCTTTTATGTTTACTCAAGATAGAATTATATTAAGGATGCTATTTATGGCCTACTTTTAAAAAAGTTTTATTAAGAAATAATTGACAAATAGTATTTTCCCATTTATAGAGTATAATGCCATATTTTTTGCATATTAAACTGTGCAGCCATCACCGCAGTTTAATTTGCAGACATTTTCATCACCTCAGAAAGAAACCCTGCCCACTTGCAGTCTCTCTCCATTCGTCCTCATGCCCCTCGGGCCTCGGGAGCTCCTGGTCTGCTCTCTCTCTATGAATTTGCCTGTCCTGGACACCTCCTGTAAGTGGCGTCATTTCACAAGTGCTCTTCGTGGCTGGCTTCTTAGCACAAAATGTTCTTTCTCCGTAAGCACAGTTTATGTGAGCACGGCGTGGACCTCACGTACATGTCATCTGTGCTCCTTTCAGCTACGTCAGCGGAGCTGCCGCCATGCGGACTGCAAAGCCTAAACTGTCACTATCTGATCCTCTAGAGAAAAAGTTCGCTGACTTTTATTACAGACCAAAGAAGGCAACCAAGAATTCAGGCCAGCACCAGTTGATTTGCGAATACTTGGGGTAGAGAGATGAAAAAAATAAATCATAGGGCATGACAGAATGAAAGGGAGCTTAACAGCTTAACTACAGATAAACTCACTGACTGCATGTACTACACCCACTTCTGCAGTGCATCTAACAACTATAGCAGAGTATCTCCTACGGCCATTCTGCTGTTGCATGAATCTGCACTGCGTTTCTCTGACTGTGAGATGATACCCGCTGTGTGGATGCGCACCACAGCGTGTTTATCCATTCACCAGGTGAGGGGCATGGGAGCTGTTTCCACTTGTGGCTCATATTATGAACCATGTGCTAGAGCATCTGTGTACCAGTCTTTATGCGGACGTCTGTTTTCATTTCTCTGGAGTGCGTACACCTAGGATCAGGATTGTTGGGTCGTGTGGTGACTCTACATGCAGTTTATGGCGTAGCCGCCAGCCTGTCTTCCAACACAGCTGTACCGACTTCCAGGCCCACCAGCAGTGGGTAGCGTTTCCAGTTTCTCCACATCCTCACCAGTACCTGTTACTTCCTGTATTTTTGATGGGTGGGTATGAAGTGGAATCTCACTGTGGTTTTGATTCACATTCCCCTGATGACTAATGAAGTTGAGCATCTTTTCATGTGCTTATTGGCCGTCTGTATGTCTCTTACAGAGAAACGTCTATTCGAGTACTTTGCCTATTTTTCAATTGTGTTGTTTGTCTTTTTATTATAAAGTTGTGAGAATTTTTAATATATTCTCAATACATGCCCCTTATCAGACACATGATTTGTAAATATTTCTCACATTCTGTAGGTTGTCTTTTCGTTTTCTTGATGGTGTCATTAGCAGCAAAGTCTTTAATTTTGATAAAGTCCCATTTATTTATTTTTTTCGTTTGTCTCTTGTGCTTCTGGTGTCACATATAAGAAACCATCACTTAACCTAAGGTCATAAAATTACTCCTTCTGTGCTTTCTTGTAAGAATTTTATAGTTTTATATATTAGTGTCCTGTGGCTGCTGTGAAAAAGTACCACACACTTCATGGCTTAAAATAACCACGCATGGATTTCCCAACAGTTTTGTAGGTCAGATGTCCAGAACGGTTTTCCCTAGGTGCAGTCAAGGTGTTGGCAAGGCAGCATCCTAGAGGAGGCTCTGGGAGGAGTCCCGGTCTCCTTGCCTTTGCTGCATCTGCAGGCTGCCCGAATCCCTTGACTCACCCACCACTCTCCTTCACCTTCAGATTGGCCAGCGGCAGGCTGAGCTCTTCTCATACCAAGTTACTCACTTTTTCTTCTGCCTGGCTGCTCTTCCACATTCGAGAATCTTTGTGAGTGCATGAAGGCCACCTGTGTATTCCAAGATGACCTCCTTACTTTAAAGCCTTCTGATGAGCCACATGAGCCCCTGTCGCTGTCCTGACTCCCTTTCGCCTGCAGTGTAGCAGCTGACACTCCTGAGGGTTAGAGCTTGGATGTCTTGGAGGAACTGTTATCTTGCCTGCCTGTCTGTGGCCCATTTTGAGTTAATTTTTGTATGCTGTGTGAGGCAGAGGCCCAACTTTATTTTTTTGTATGTGGATATCCAGTTATATCAGTGTTACCTGTTAAAAAGACTCTTCTTGCATTTCCATGACCTACTTTTAATCTTAAAGCAATATAATATCAAAATGTACCCATTCCAATAACTCCGACGTGCCACTTTAAATGACTGAATAGGATTTTACTCCTCTATGTCTAGACTTTGCCTCCAGCCTTTTGCCATTGAAATTGTCATTATCTGATTGTGGCAGTTTCTTTAATATACATATTATGTACTCAAACCTTTTTCCATTACGTATGTTATAAATTATCTTTGAAATTATCCGCTTCTTTCACCATCCTGGTTTAAGCTCTTATCCCTTTCGACTGCACTATGGTCATAATCCACTCCCTGGCCTCACAGCTTCCACGATTGCCCCTCCACAATCCTCTTTCCATAAACAGAGTGGCCTTTGCAAAAAGCATATCTAGTCGTGTGGCTACTGCCTCCGCCCCTAACAGAGGTTCTCATTAGGAAAAGGACAAAACTCTTTATCCTGGGCCCTCCCTCCCTCCGTCTCAGCCTAATCCTGTGCGCCGTCTCCCTCTGTCCACACCTGCTTCCTCTCAGGCCCTCGTGAAAGCCGTTATTGCTTCCACCACAAGCCAGTCTCCCTAATGAGGGACAGCCTCTTGTATCGCCACATATCTTTCTCTTGCAGCCCTTTTTCATTGCAATTTTAAATTTTCTTGTTGGGGTTCATGGACACCGGCTTCCTGCACCGGACAGTAAGCTCCAGACAGACAGCAGTTGAGGCTGCTTTTGCTCATTGTCGTACCTTCAGGTTCCAACACATGCTAAGTCCTGACATCTTGAGTAAGTAAACAAGGGAAATCAATTTCTACTGTGTATTTGACTTTTAATTTTTATGGTATTTTTGATTCACAAAATCAAAAATGTATATAATGTATAAGTCTTTTATGATTTCTCTCTTTGTTAGAACTATGTTAAAAGTCCTCCACTCCAAGAATATAGAAACATTGACTTGTTTTCTTTTATTCCTTTTATAGTTCTATTGTTTGCATTAACATATTTAGTCTACCTGTAGTTTATGTCTGGCACGTGGTATAAATCAGGGAAATTACTTCCGAAGTGATTAGCCAGATTCCTGATCCTTTTTCCTCCTTTCCTTGCAGATCTGAGGTAGTAGCTCATTCATCATGCACTAAATTCCTTTCCACGCTTAGTTTTGTAAATAGTGTATATCCATCACTGGTAGTATTGGCCACTGTTTTAATGATGATAGCTTTATTCTGTGTTTTAATACCTGACAGTCACGTTTTCTAAGAAAATAAATTTTGTAAATGATGCTTTTGAGCTATACGATGTGAATTAAGGGTTCCTAGACAGATACCTGCTCCTTAGGGGTTCTCGGACTGCAACAGACTCCACCCCAGAGCTCCTGATTCCCTGGGTCTGATGATCCTGATGCTACTGCTCCAGGGACACAGTTTGAGAGCTTCTGCCTTAACTGCTTGAAACAGAGTATGGTCAGTATGAGGACAGTCCTGGCACCTTCTCTGAGTTGGTTTCCAGGTGGGCCTGCCCTGTGAGTTGTTGTGAGCACCTTGCTGCCGGTTTCTCTGGCCCGCTCCTGGCTCTACTTCAAAGCCCAGCCCTCCTTTCATGGCTGCCCTGCTGCTGACAGCTCCCAGGCAGCCAGGCTGTGACCCCCTTTCAAGGGTGCGGTGGCTCCCCATGCTGTAGGTTCTCAGGATTCTCCTTATGTTTAAGGGGAATGGAGCAGAGAACTCCCCTTGGCTTTCCTCATTCCCACAACCTTGGCTATTTAATGGCATCTTGGTCCACACAAAGGGAGAGTTAATCACTAACACCTGCTTCTGCTCAGGGACCCACAGCCAAGTACTTGACAGAGACTTTTCCACCTATGCCACATAATTAGCATATTTAAAGAAACATAGTTTGAGCAGTTTAGTCCTATAGTCTCTCCCTCTGCGAAGAAGCCTGTGTCTTCTTCCTTCACAAGGGGATGACATTCTTCTCTACTTTGTCATCAAGACAGACATACATGATTATATTTTACATGAAATACGTGGTCTTAGGAAAACATTTGTTTTCCCTATTTTTTGAGACATTTCCCCCCATTCATTTACATTTTCCCTACGTAGGTCACCCAAACGTTAGGTTAAAAACTATTCCCATCTCCTTGAGCAATAGTCCCCCTGGAATGTCTGCTTTTCCTTTTTTCTTTCATAGTATCTAAGACATGCCATCAAAAGGCCTTCTCTGGTCACAGCAGACAAGTTTCTATGGCACCCTCCAGCACCCACTTGCATATTCAGCACACACTAAGCAAGGTGGTCTCCGGGCGGCCCCCTGGGATCACAGAAAGACCCATCTGCTATCTTTGAGGCCCCCCTCTCTACTAAACCAACGTGGATACGTTAGTTAACGGTTACAATACAGCTTGGTAACTATTGCACTGGAGGCAATCAAAGGACACAGGGGGACAAAGGCCAAGGGCTCTGCCCTCAGTGTGGGGGGGGGGGAGGGGGGCGGGGTTGGGCGCCTGGCAAGGCTCAACTCCCAGACAAGGCACATTTACATAAATCACTGGGGGGGAGGGGATTTGTGTGTGCATTTATTTATTTCTATTATTAACTGTTATTGCTACTGTTACTTCATTTTTACTTTTTGAATAGTAGTATTTTCACACATTTGACAAGTCATGCAGTAAGAAAAGGGTCATGGAGGTGCTGTGCAGTAGAAACAGGATGTGAGTTCAAATGTGGTGTGATTTCACATTTTTAGCCACATTTTCAAAAGTGAAGCAAAAGAAGTGAAATTCCTATAAACACTATATTTTTTAATCCACATATATAAAATTATAATTTCCACATTGAATCAGTATGAAAACATATTAATGAGATACTTTACCTTCTTTTTTTGTACCAAGTCTTTGAATTAGTACAAAGTGTCTTTAACATTATAACTCACTCACAGCAGTTTGGAATAGACACATTTCAAGTAGCCACGTGTGACTAAGTGGTGAGATAGCACTGTCTCCCTCCCATTTCTGCCCTGAAGCTACCAAGTTCCCCTGCCTGGACGCAGCAGCCGTTGCTGTTGGCCTCTGGTGTGTCCTTCCACAGTTGGTTGCTGAGCACACAAGCAGTTACACTCGTACTCACCTACCCACGAGAAGTTAGACACGTGTACAGGCAAATAATGGGACAATAATCACATCGTTGGGCATTCCACTTTTTTTCACTAATAGCAGATTTTGGAGACGTTTCACATCATTACTTAGGAAGCAAGCTCAGTTTTTCCTTTTCACTTATTTACTTATTTACGTTTCTGTGGAGTATCCCATTTTATGGATGTCACAAATTGCTCAGTCTTTATCGATGGGCATTGAGGTGGTTTTCACTATCTGGTGCTTGTAAACAATTGGAGCTGAGTTTCCAAAGATGCAAAGAATAACAGAAGCTAACCCGGTGCAGATGGGGAAATGATATTCGACAGGGGCTAGCAGGAAGGAAGGCGTGGTGCACGAGAACACATGGCGTTTGGGTCACTCTCATGGCTCGAGTTGTCTGAGGAGCCGAGTGTGTGTGAACGGCAGAGGGGAGGCTGGAGCAGTGGGACGGAGGAGGTCAGGCTGCAAAGTGTCCCATGAAGGAGTTTGGACTTCCTCCCTAATGTGGAGTCATGAGAAGATTTTAGAAAGCATGGAAGAATAAATAAATGATTGAATTAATAAGTCATTGGAGGAGGAGGGGCAAATCTTCCCTATTGATAAATTCTGATTAATAGATGGAGAAAGGTGAGGGAAGCAGAAAGTCACCATTTAGAGCACTGCAATAGTAATTGCTGCAGGCAAAATCTCCTGGTAAATATTCAGATTATTCACCAGTGAAACTTTGAGAAACAGGATATTTGCATAGCCTCAAAGTATCTCCCCCAAAATGTGTATTAATTTTTGTGATGATTTTAACGTATGTCCAAATATTTTTTGATATTCCCCCTCCAGGAAGTGGAGCTTAATTCCACTGGACTTAATGACTCATATCTAATGAATAGGGTATGGAAAAAGAAAAATAATAACTTTACAGTGGACAGACCTGGCAGACATCACCTTAGCCAAGGGTGGGAACAGGGGCAGCAGGGGTCTGAGGCCATGGACAGACTGGAGAGGTCTCCAGAAGGAAACTCAGTCAGACCTGGCAATGGTTTGGACGAGGAAGTGAGGGAGTAGGAAGACTCAAAACAACACCCAGTGTCCATCCTCCGGGAGTAAGATGGGTCATGATATCGTTCCCTGAGATGGAGAAAACAGGAGGAAGAAGAGGTTTCAGGGAAACACAAATTCCGTTTCAGCCCTGTTCAGTTTTGAGCATATATGAAAGATCCAAGTATCCATTAGGCAACTGGATACAGGAGCCCACAGGTCAGCAGGAAGAGCTGGAGTAGACTATGTGGGGAGTCTGGCGTTTGGAGGGCGGTTGGGGCGGAGAAATACGAGGTGGCTCACGGGGACTGGGTGGAGCAGAGCCCAGGCATTCAGGGGCTGGAACCGGGAGGTGGTACGGAGACTGGAGCACGTCCAGAAAAGTGGTGACCTTGCAAGCTAGTCATTAAGAGCTGACTTCCAGAGGCATACTGCCGGGGCCAGCTCACGGGCTCTGCCACCGTCCCAGCGTGTGATGTGGGGCAAGTTATTTAATCTCGTAAGGCTGTTGTCAGCATTACGTGAGCGCCATCTATAAAGTTCTTAGGATGCTGCTGGGCTTGTGGTACTCAAAGAATGTTGGCTAATTGGAGGCCAAGGAAAACCAGAGAGTGTTCTGGAAGCTACAGATGGTTCATAAAGAAGTGTATGCATATCACATCCCTCAAGATGACTGTTACCAAAAATGTGGAAAGTGTTGGCAAGGATATGGAGAGATTGGAAGCTTTAAGCATTGCTGATGGGATGTAACATGAGGCTCCCACTATGGAAAACAGTTTGGTGGCTCCTCAAAGAGTTAAACGTAATTAGTACATGATTCAGCAATCCCACTCCTCAGTATACAGCAAAAGAACTGAAGGCAGATCCAAACAGCTGCTTGTACACTCACGTTCATAGCTACAGTATTTACAGTAGCCAAAAGGTAAAAACAGTCCAAGTGTCCATCAACAGATGAATGAATGGATAAACACAATGTAGTACATAATAGAGTAGAATATTATTCGGCCTTCAAAAGGAATGAGGTTCTGATGCGTGCTTCAATGTGGATGAACCTAGAAAACATTATGCTAAGTTGTAGTAAGCCCAGCATAAAAGGACAAATATTCTATGATTCTACTTGTCTGAGGAACCAAGAATAGGCAAAGTCATAGAGACAGAAAGTTGCATAGAGGTTCCAGGAGTTGGGGGGAGGAGTTTCTGTTCAGGATGATGGAAAAGTTTTGGAACCGCATAGTGGCAATGGTTGCACAACTTGTGAATATACTTAATGCCACTGAGTTGCACACTTAAAAATGGTTAAAACGGTATATTTTATGTTCTGTATACTTCACCACAATATGAAGAAAATGCTAGTTAATGCTGCAAACAACTCAACTAAGATAAGGCCTGAAAAATTGTCCTTTGTATGCATTTCATGACGCCGGGGCCACTGGTAACATTTCCAGAGTCCTTGTAGTGGAGCAAAGGTCAGAGGTCAGCTTGCAGTGGGTGGAAGCGTGATTGGGAAGTGTCGAGACTAGACTGGCAAACTGTGGCCAGGCCTGGTCCACTGCCTGTTTCTGTAAATGAAGCTTTATTGGAAGCCAGCTGGCCCTTCCCACGTGTCTGTCAGCGGCCACTCGTGCTGCAGCAGCAGAGTGGAGTGGTTGCCACAGAGACCACGTTGTCTACAAACAGAACATGTTTACTCTCTGGCCCTTTGCAGAAAGTCCCCCAGCCCTTGCACTAGAAAAGACCCCTGGACTTTCAAGAACTTTGGCTTTCTTAGATAATTTCTGCATTTGTGGTGAAGTTACTGAGAAAATCGTTCCCCTTCAGTCACTGAGCAGAAGCGACCCAGCCAGACAAAAATAATGATGATGATGATTAAGAAGGAGGAAGAAAAGGGGGAGGGAAAGAGAGGAAATGCGTTCCTTCTTTGTACCTTCTGGAGAAAGGGGTTTTAAGTCCCTCCACCCAGCCCTCCTGTGTAATGCCCGCTACCAACTTGTCATGTGACTGGTGCAAGTAAACATTCTGATATGGCAACTAATTACAGTTTGATTTAAAGTTTCCTCACTAGGCAGGAAAATGCCCATGACCTGAAGCTTTTCAAGTGTTTATTAATTTATCCTCTGGGACTGGGTGCCAATATTTATTCAGATCAAAAAGAAAGCCAGCATCTTTACCACTCACTGTGTGCTGAGTTTTGTGCCTTGGTGACCTAAATGACAGTCATCGTAACTATTAGGTGGCCATCCACACTTCACTGGTGGGGTGGCCGGGCTCGCTGGGGTTAACCAGTCACCCCCAGACTCACAGGGAGTCAGTAGCAGAATGGGGGTTTGAAAGGGTCAGCCAGATTCCAGGCCCAGGCTGCCCACTGGGCCATTCGGTCCTCCTGTCTTCTGTGGCCACCAACAGCCTCCTGATGGTTCCTTGGGCCCATTTTAAGTAAAATCTGATATTTTCTGGCTTCTCAGCCCATTTTGCACCATAAGCCTGGAGATCTCACAGTAAGAGTTGGCCGTTAAGGTGTGTTTTGAGTGCACTGTGCGCAGGCTTTAGCAACACCTGCTTCCCTGTCTGCTCCCGTGCTGCCTGTGCCCCCAAGTCCTAACCTGGTTCACCTGCCTTCAACCAGAGGATCATCTTGAAGCCCACCCTGCTTTTCAGTATGCCCTGCCAGGACCATCTGACACCTGGGCTTCTCTTGTTCCCACCTTACTATGTATTTTTACATCATCGGTTAGGTGACCCAGAGAGTCAGCAAGAGGGGGATACAGTAGCTTTTCCAGTTCCATATGATCAGTGAATAAACACACAGCATCCTTGACTTTTTTTTTTCTTTGAGGCTGCCCTTGATAATGCAGACTTTGGCTGCCTAGATTTCTGTAGCCATCAAACCAGAACCCAGTGAGAAAACCAGCTGATGCCTAGAGAGGGTTGGCAACTTATCCAGGCGCACACAGCTTGTTGGCAGCAGCTGCTGGACTAGGAAGTCCTCCCCCCATCTCCCCACTCTCAGCCAGGAGCTCGTTCTGCTGCAGCTCACCGCCTCCTGCCTGCCTGCCTCAGCTGATGAAGCAGGGTCGTCCTCCTGCATGTGGAGTGCTTACCTTGGAGCCTTTTCATGAATGAGACCAGATGCAGAGCTCCACATTGATCATTTCTGTCCCTCCCCTTTCTGCTTTCTGTTAAAGGCAGCCCCCCAGCTCCCAGCTGGCTCCTGTCCCCTCCCCCAACCGGGAGAAGTTATTACATGAAGAGATCAGCTTACCAGTTTTGTCCCGAGCAGAGGCTGAGCACAGAGCTCCGGGTAGTACAGTGAGGGAGAGCAGCGGGAGCAGCGTGGTGCCTAGTGAAACTCCAGGGCTGGATTCCGGGACACAAGTGCATCTGCTGTTAGCACTTGGCAGACGGAGCTCTCCTCTAGGGCAGTTTAACTTTGGGTAATAATGTTTGTCAGCTACCTGATATTAACATTGCTCCACGTTCAAACAGCAGTGTTAGCAAGACCTGGGGGAGAGGTAAGCCAAATAAAATATCTTGTCAGAAGTTGTATTTTTGTCAGCATTATATTTCTTTTTCTGTCTTTCAAGAGGGATCAGGGAACGGGCTTTTACGGTTTGCAAAGAGTAATGCTGTATACTGCTGTTTTAGGCTTGCCTGGCCATTTCTTTTCAGCAGACTTCTCTTCTTCTTGAAAAGACCTGTAATTTGTAAAATCTCATTCGGAGGCAGTTGCTGCCCTGGGGAGCTGGCATGGCCCTGATGACAGATGCCTGGAGGTGCACGTTTCTCCTGCCACTGCAGAATGAAGAAAACGTGCATGTCAGATCCCCATAGGCACAGGCACCGTTACCTTTTGAGAAGTTTTCTCCAGTGTTGCAGAGAAGATATGCTTGCTAGAGGAATTGCTTTTCTTTACTGCTTTTGCATTACCTTTTCTCCCTTTTTCCTCTGACGTGCTTGGAAAAGTCTGTGCTCAACTTTCTCTCACGGGTTTGAGGAAGGATAGTGATACTATCTCAGGGCTAGGCACGTGTTCATATCTACCATAGATATGATAGGAGGCATGTTGAAGGCCCATGAGGATGATTTGCTCTTATTGATTTAGCTTATATGTTTGCTGCATACAGTTCTGAACATCATAGAAGCCCATAGGTGCCAATTTTTAATGCAGGCAGAGATTGGAAGGAATGATGATGATCATATGGCCAGAGAGGGAAGCACTTAGGTGTATCCATCCTTGCCTGCAGTAAATTGACCTCATCCACTCCTTGTACTCCTTATGCTGATGAAAAGTCACAGATGCCTGAATAATGAAGGTCAGCCTTTCCCTGAATCCATCTTCCTCTCTGAAAAGCCAAGTGAAAGTGTGTCTCCTGAAAGGTCCATGGGGCCACCTCACGGCTTTGTCTGTTGTTGGCACTGTCAGGACAGGACAGGTTCTGCAAGCCTAGTGTAATTACTTTCTCTGTTCTAAAAGGAGGAAAGGACAGTGCTCCCAAACCCAGGCTGCAAGGCTAGCTGTGGTTTCAGCAGGCTTGTTACTCTGTTCAAATAGACATGTGGCTCCAGGCGCGCAGAAGTGGGTCACTTGTTTTAGGCTTTTAGCCAATTAGTTACCCTTGTCCTCTGCTCTTCGGATATTTTCTGGGCCTTTGAGGGTATCGAAGTCTTGAATGGGAACTGGAGGAACTGAATGGGTTCGTGATGCTGGAAGCTGAAAGCAAACTATTGCCCTCTAGTTGTAGTTGAAGTTCACAAATTCCCTGTTGATTTTTCACTGTGCAGAGTAAATGACAAATGTGCCGGCCTGACTCAGCCTGGAGCACTTGGGCATGTGAGAGGAGAGCTCATATGGAAAATATTTCTATCACCACTGCATGCGCATATGGTCTGGGGAGACCCCTGTACAGAGCGAATCACGGCGCTCCAGCAGCCCTCAGTGGCATGCCAATTACTTTTATTAACAGCAGGGCCAAGGGCAGGCTTCAGTTACCTGCACGCAGCTGGCTCCTGGGGAAGGCCACTCTGGAATGCGTGTGCCTCCAGCCTTGTGTCGCATGCAGAAAGGGAAGAGTGTCTCTGTTTCACTTCACAATCAGCAAAGCAGATGAGAAAGGAAAGGGGATTGCGCAGGCTCATCCAAGTCTTGATGCTGCTCGGACAGCATTCAGTACTAGGAAGCAGAAGGCAGAAGAACTTTGTATTCTGAGTTAAAGTATGCATGCCTAGTAGCCAGAAAACCCAATCACAAGTGATGAAGTGCCTTGCTCTTCTGTCCCTTTGTTCTACTCTGCTGTGCGCTAAATAAAGACCCTCATGTGCCTTTTCCTCTCTTCTCCCTTCCGTGGGTGTGCGTGCGCACGTGTGGTGTGTCCGCACACTGCAAAGCTGTGGCTCCATAACCACTGTGCTCCTAGGAAATTGTACAATTAGTGGGATTCCTTTCCCCTCATTGGAAAAGAAATGACGAGGAAGGAATGTGAGTAGCTCCCCCTCCCTCCTTAAAAAGACTGTAGTTTATATGGAACTTTGAAGAATGTGGCATTTATTTATAAGAGGCTGTTTTTTATAGTCATGTTACTTACAAAACTCACTCATAAACATGTGGCATCGTCCCCAAGTCACCCAGATTTCCTTTTTCTCTGGTAGCCAGTTTTCTTACAGGCTTTAATTATCTTCCCTTTGGATGTTCATAAAAACACATGAGGAATAGGAAGAAAGGGGAAGAAAGCCTACACCTAGTGACTTTTAGCTGGCTGTGTTCTCAGCGTGGGGCTGGAAGCCACTCAGCAACTCCGCCAGTTTTCTAGGGTGTGAGGTCCTTCCAGATGAGCAGGGGCTGGCAGGTGGTGGGAGGAGAGGATGTAATCCAAAGCAAGCCTCATTTGGCATCCTGTTGCTGGCCCTGTTGGCACCAGTGACTGGCACAAGGACAGAACAACCTGGTTTGGTGCCAGTGCACGGGTTTGAGGATAAAGACAAAGGACTCTTCCTTCTTTTATTTTCTGGTTGCAGAAACATTAAGCTAAGAACATAGAGGGCCCTGCCCAGGTAGTTCACCGGATTAGAGTGTGGTTCTCTCTCTAGTCAGGGCACATACAAGAAGCAACCAATGAATGCATAAATAAGTGGGACAACAAATTGATGTTTCTCTCTTAAAAAAAATAAAAAACCATGGAGGACGATACAATGTCCTTTTGCCCTTGCCCTTGTCAAAGATAGGATAGCAGCAATGTTCACTTGTACAGATTTCATGCCTCCCCTAAAAGAATGTAAAGGACTGAAAGGTAAGCCTGGATTTTTGGTACATTCATCAGTGTGAGAAACATGCCAGGATCCAGTTTCTTTGCAACAGAATTGGGCAGGGCCGGGGGGGGGGGGGGGGGGAATTTCCTTCCTAAACTTGAACTTGCCTTCTCAGGTAAAACCAATAAGATACTGTTATAGGTGGGGAGCAAGAGGGATAGGCAACTAGAAGTCTATACGGTTCCATATATTCTGGTCAGATAAATTCATAGAAGTAAGTCAAAAAATGTTTATTTTGGTTTTGATGAGGCAATTTGGTAAAACCTATCAATTTTTTAAAAAATCTTGGCTGCTAATGAGTGCAGTGTTTCTTCTTGTGGCGATAAAAATGTATTGGACTTAGACAGTGGGGATGGCTGCAGTTTGTGACTGTGCTAAAGACCACTGGGTTGTGCGCTTTATAAGAGCAAATTTAATGGCTTATTAGTAATATCTCAATTTTTGTAATTAAAAAATAAATAAATAATAAATGTCTCCTTAACCCTGCTTTTCCCATTTCTAACACTTTATCATGTAGATTACTCTGAATGTGCAAAATGCTCTCTGAGCCATTTTTTATAATTAGGCTGTTGCAATGACCTAAATGTCCCTCAACAAGAAACAGTACACAGACGTTCAAAAGCACAACGTTGTTCTATATGTACTAATATGAAATGACCACCAGGATATGTTGTTAGGTGAGAAAATCAAATTGCAGAACAACGTGTACAAAATGAGTTAACACATTTGTTTGTCCTCTCCTCTCTGGAAGGGTATATAAGGAACGGGGCGGGGGGAGTAGAGAGGCTGGGGAGGAGGGCCAGAGAGAGCTGTACATACTGCTCAGTGCCTTCGGTACCTTTGAATTGTGTGCGGTAAGCATGCCTTATCTAGTAGAATATGATAAATAAAGTATGTGATGTAATAATAAATCACTTCATAATAAGTGAAATACGTGCCATGGGACGTAACGTCCTCAGCAATAGTTCATAGCAGGCGCTAAGCTGAAGTGTGGGTGAGTTGATAGCTGCAACATGCAGCTCGGAGAAGTCATTCCTTAGGGACTAAAATGACGTTCTTTGGGTGACTCATTCACTCATCTAACACCTAGTTATAACCCCTCTGTTTTTTGTGGGTTTTCTTTTCCATTTTCACAATGAAGATTAATAGTAGCTACTTTAAGGAATGGTTAGAAGGATTAAATGTGATATATGTGGAGCTCTGAGCTTGGCATGTCAGGCACATGGTAAACAGCCTTTATTGGCTGTTACTACAATTACCGTTGCAAATGCTGCCAGGGTGTGCCACCTCAGTGCTGAAAAAAGGAAGGTGGAAAGGTAAGATCTTTGTCTTTGATGAGCTTATTTTATACCTTAAAAGCAGCACAACAGCACAACTTTAAAAGCATGCAAACAGTTAATGATCATGCAATAAGAAACTCTCTTTAATTGCAAAGAGCAGATTCAAAGAGGTGATGAAATCTGTCCAACACCGTGAGAAAGATTCCACAGACCATGTCCTATTAAATGGAGACTGGAAGGATTGTGTGCTGGGGTCTTCAGGACAAGCCCCAGGTAGAGATTCGATGATCCAGCATATAGCTGCACCCAGAGCTCCGAGCTGCTTCAATGACAGCAGAGCAAAGTCAACAAGAGAGCGGCGCATGGGGCGCAGTCAGGGAGATCCAGGCACCAGCTTCCGAGGCTCTTCTCCCAGTGGAGGCACGCAGGACACACAGTTTTCTAGCAATGGTGTGATGACACGTGAAATGTTGCCAACCAGGGAAGCTTGTTAGAGACTCAGCGCCTAGGGTTTTTATTGGGCCCTGGCCCTGTGGGTACCCTCTGCCTGCCATGTACCGGCATTAGACTCCTTCGGGAAGCAGGTGTTCAGCATAAATCATATTGTCTGTACAGTGTGGTCACAGTGGGCCACTCTTAGCAGTTCTGGTAATGGTGGGCACCCTCCCCAAATCCAGGGTCTCAGAGGCCAGCCAATGGCCAACCCCTTTTTTAATAGGAAGCAATCAGGTCTGCTACATTTGTTAACTCTTTTCTGCACTATAGAGAAGGCATTTTAAGTGGAAAAGAGGGAGGGAGGACATTCCAGGAAGAGGGAAAAGATCTGTGAAACACCATAAATAAGAGCACAGCACGTTCTGGAAGCAGTGCTTAGTTCAGATTCCAGAAGCATGCACTGTGAGGCGAAGTGACGGGGTTTCAGGCACCTGGATTGTGAGGGTCGGAGCTTTTACTCCATGACTTTGAAAATTCCAGAAATTCCATGTCTACATTCTTAAGATTATCTTTTGATGGCATGTCATTTAGGTTACCACTGAGGGACATTTTCTTAGTCATAGATTTTTGAAAGTACTGTAAAGGATTAATTCAAATTAAATAATGACCATTGAGTTGTGTGGTAAACTGTGGCAGCCTGTGTATAAAGCTAGCCATTGTGGGTAGTGCCTGGAGCGTTGTTTGCAGCAAATAGGAGAGCAGGATGAATGTAATGCCTTTAATGACTGATTCCTCATGGACACTTCTCAGGGCTCCCCCTTTCTTTCCCTTTCTGATGTCTAAAATGAAACCCAACCATGTGGAACTGACTTGGTAAAGCAAGATCCGAGTTCGTGCCTTGGGTCAACCGCATCTAGCCATATGACTTTTGACATTTTTAGTGCTTTTAATTATGAAAGCTGCTGTTGTAAAAACAAATTCAAGCAATAAAAAAACACGCGGAATAATAGGTTAAAGGTTTCTTTTCACCTTCACTTTCTCCCTATCCTTCTTCCCACCTCAGATGAAACCATATTAGCAATTTAGCATTTGTCTTTCTAGAACCATTTCTACACATTTATGATCAGAAGGATGTGTGCATGTGTGTGTGGCTAGGCGTGTATGTGTGTATTATGCCTATAATTGCAAATAATGGCCTACAACTTGCAGCTTTCATAATTTAAAAAAATTAAAAATGTCAAAAGTCACATGGCTAGGTATGGTTTTGCTGCTTCTTTTCTGATAGCTGGTGCCTCTTATTTCTACCTCTTGTCTTATTGCGATGGCTAGGACTTCTGGTGCACAGTGTTGAATTGTAGCAGTGAAGTGAACATTCTTGTCTTTCTCCAAACTTAAATGGGAAAACTTCTAATATTTCATCACTATGTGTAATGCCTACCAGATGTTTAAGGCAGATAAATTTTATCTAGTTATGGATTCCCTTCTAAGTTTTTTTCAGGAATGATTGTTGAATTTTATCAAGCATTGTTTGGCTTCATCAAAATGCTCATGGTTTTCTCCTTCACCCTAGTTATATAGTTAATTAGTATATTAATGGATTTCTTAATGTTGGGCTGTCTTTGCCTTCTTGGAACTAACACATAATCATGGGGACTTAGTCATTAAATTTGCAATTGGGTTTGATTTTTCTATATTAATTTTGAATTTTGTCTTTTTTCATAAGTATTGTTGGCTCATGGCTCTGTTTTATTGTGTTTTATAGCAAAACTAGGGTTTTGCTAACTTTGTAAAATAAATTCAGAAGTTTTTCATCTTGTACAGTGTTTTGAAACAGTGTAAATATTCTAAGAATTAGCCTTTTCTTGAAGGTTTGTTGAACTCAGAAAACCAGCCCTTCTGTGGTGGGGTGGTCTTTGTCTACCTTTTCTTTTATTTCTAAAAAAAATGTGTAATATTTTTATATATGACAATAAATATAATATATAAGCAAATTATGAAGCAAAATAATAAAACAAACACCTATGAACCCAGCAGCCAGCTAAAGAACTAAAGCATCCCCGATGCTGTACACCATTCCCAGGTACATCCTCCTCCCCTCTCTCCCTCAGAGAGCCGTCACCCTGAATCTGATGGTCCTCATTTTCTTGCTTTTTATTTTAGTAATCTCTCACATACATATGTATCTCTAAAGAATGTAGTGTTTGTTTTGTTGGTTTTGTGTTACATGAACATGCAGCTTGACTTTGTGTTCTGCACCATGGTGCGCACAGCTGGGGGCCGCTCGTGGGCACCTCTGCGCACGCAGCCTTCTCCTGTGTAGCGTACCGCTTTGTTTCCTGTTAGTAGTAGGGTTCTTTCCACGTTTGTTTGGTGTTTTCCTGGTATAAATAATGCTGCTATAAACGTTTCGGAACACTTCTTCACGTATGTGTGCAAGGGTTTCTTTAGGGTACACACTCAGGAGTTGAGTTCCTGAGTCATAGAGTGTGTGTTTAAATATACAAGAAAATTTCAAATTTATTTCTCAAGTAGTTGTGCCTGTTTTCACTTCCACTAGAGTGTATAAGGGTTCTCTCAGTGACCTAACTCCTTATCAATACTTGGCGTTGCCAGACAGGCTGATTTTTGCGCTATAGTAGGTGTGAACTTGCCACGTCCTCTTCCAACCATGTTGTCTGACAAGGTCCAGGCATGGAGGACTCGAGTTCAAGGAATTCGTCTCCCCGGAAGAGAACGGGGCATCCAAATTGGGTTAACAATTGGCTGTTTTATTTTAATTATTTTGCTTTTGCTACTGAATATAGGCATTGTACTGTAATTACTTATTCCTGTACCACCCAAGAGGAAGGGACAGTATTCCCCATGAAACTGCCTGAAAGGATGAAAAAATCCCCACAGATTCCCCCTCCCTTATACAGGGGTGTACAACAGCCAGGACAATATAATTATTAACCATAAGAGAAAACATGTTGGCTTATTTAAATTACCCTGGTTTGAGAGACTTAAGCAGTCTGGGCCCCCATAGTGTTCAAGAAATAAAAATAAAATAATAAGTCAGACTTCTTGAATTAACAACTGTAGCTGGATTTCTTGTCTATCTCTCCTTACATGTTTGTTTTGGTGATCAAAAGGTGGTGGGATTGTTAGAATTTGTATTTTAGGTTCATTGATTAGTATAATTCCAATGAAGTTATACAAAATAATAGAAAGTCCTTGAATGTCTAAAAGTCCTTAGAGTAACAGCCCCTCCTTTACCTTGAATAGGAATATATATCAATTAGACAGCCTTAGAAATAAGAAAAGCTGGTTAGCTATTAAGCAGGTAGAAACTGTTACTATGAAGTTAAAGTTTATAGTACACAGAGAAACATTTTAGACAAAAAAGATATATAGCTAAGTTGCACATCATAAAGGCCTTATTGCCTCTGCTCAATCTACCGTACACTTTTGCCCTATGAATAAATTCTGAGAAATTCTAATCGTCTGATTTATGGGTCTCCTGGTCAAAATAATCTTTGTTTAATATAACTGAATCTTTGGGAACTTTCATACTGTTCCTGGTTACTTTTGTATTGATTTTTTCTGCTTAACTGATCATGCTATGCACCTGCGAATGTTGAGCTATGCCAAAAAAAGAAAATATAAAAATCCACTTGTACTTGTAATAAACGAATCAGTGCTTCACCATCCTCTGAGGTGTATCGTTGCCTGATCTCCACGTGCTGACGCCTTACCCACCTTCGGGACCCCCTGGATCCTGCTGCAGCTGGACTGCGGCATGAACTCTTTACTGGGATGTGTCATTTGGCATTTCCCTGATCACCAGCTGTTGCTACACTATAATTTGTATGTGTGTACAAGATATGTGTGTTTCCTTTTTCTGTGAAGTATCTTTTCATGTCTATTTCCTGATTTGAAATTTGATTTTTTTTTCTTTCTCATACTTGATTTAGGAAGGTTTCTTTTTTAATATACTTTGAGTATGGATCTTTGCTTGTTACCCCATGTCATATTTTCTCCAGTTTGTGGCTTGTGTTTGAAAATTTATGGTGTCTTTTAATAAACAGAAGTCCTTCGTTTTAGTGGATTTGAATTTATCAGTTTTATTTCTTTATGCTAATGCTTCCTATGCCTTGTTTAAGAAAGTATTGATCTCACAGTTACAGACATTTAGTCATTGAAGTCTTTAACTTCACATTTGTCCTTAATACACTTAGGATTGTTTTTTCCATACAGTGTGAGTGAGTGACCTTGTCCCCGTGTTCCCGTGTTGGTAACCAAGTGTCACAGGACCACCTATTGAAGCCTATCCACCTTATTTTTATTCTTTGGGTGTGTCTTTGCTATTCTTAGACATTTGCTCTTTCTGAAATTTGAAGTTAACATCAATTTTCCTTAGAAAATCCTTTAGGAATTTTTATCAGAATTGTATTGAATCTGTAGATATGAGAGCACTAACATCATTCCAACATTGAGCCATTCTATCCATTAACACAGTGTAAGCTGTACATTATTTAGGTCTTCTTTGAAGCTCTTCAATAAATTGTTATAATTTTCCACACAAAGGTGTCCCACATATTTCATTTAGATTTAGTCCTAGCTACCTCATTATATTTTTATTATTATAAATTATATGTATATTTTTAAATTAATTTTGTTTATTGCTAATGTTAGAAATGCAGATGATCTTATATCCAAGCGATGTGCAAAACTCTCTGGTTAATTTAAATCAGTTGTCTATAGGAACTTTTATGATTTCTAAGTACGTGATCAGGTCACCAGTGAATAGTGGTGACCTTTTTGGGTTTTTTTCTTTCCCCATTCTTATAGATCGAAATCTCCCACCAGCAGCTCTGTTGGCTTGTGGGGGAGGTGGGTGTGACTGATCTCACTGTCGTTCAGGCAGTCCTGTTAGTGATGCTCTTGCTCCATGGGCCCTCCTGCCAAAGTCCCTGTACTTTCTGAATTAGAAATTTCCCATTTCTGCAATAGTCTGTTTTGATGATTTCTTCTGCTATGGTGTCTGGTCAACATAAACTTTCTAATATCAAAAAAATCCCCAACAATTTTTATCTGCTGATTGTATGTTTTTGTATAGTTGTTACAACCGATATGTCTTTTCTGCCATTAGAATGGCATTTTGGTAAGTGTTGACCTTAAACAAAGTCAGATATTTTTCCAGCAAAATGAGCTTATTGAGGATCAACAAGAACTACAATTTGGGACATGCAGTGTAATGGGGAGCCATGTGCAATTCCAGAGAAACAAAGAGAAAACCACACTTTTATAGACATGAGTGAGGCTGTTGTAAAGGAGGGGTCCATTGGAGGACACTGAAAGTTTAAGCTATAATGACTTTCCATTGGTTGAGTTATGGCCATCTCCCATTGGTTGAGTTGTCACTGGCTGAAGAGGAATTTTTTCTTCCTCTTGCTGAAGCAATAATGTGGTGGGAGATGCAAGGTACTTCTGATCCTATTGAAGTCAGTAGTGTGTGTTAAGTGACATGTGCGTGACAGTTCTCTCTTCTAGCCTCTCAACTCAATTTTAAGTGAGGTTTCTGCCCTGGCTGCTGTGGCTCAGTGGATTGAGCACCAACCTGCGAATCAAAGAACCAAAGGGCCACAGGTTCGATCCTCAGTCAGGGCACATGCCTGCATTGCAGGCCAGATTCTTTTTGGGGTTATGTGAGAGGCAACCACACATTGATGTTTCTCTCCCTCTCTTTCTCTCTCCCTTCCCCTCTCTAAAAATAAAATAAATAAAAATCCTTTAAAAAATGAGGTCTCTGTTTATGAATTTTTACAAAAGAAAAGAGAAAAACAAATAGCTAAGTCTACCATCTTGATCCTTTGTAAGACACATTTTTATCCTTTCTTCTTTTCTTCCTTTTCCTTTTTCTCTCAAAATATATTTTTTGGACAAATGATTTTCTAGACCTTTGTTTCCTCATCAATCAAATGGAGACGATGAAAATATTTATCCCAATGGTTTATAAGGAACATTATAGTGAGGTGACATCAATATAAGTGCTTTTCAGACTGTGAAGATCTATACACACGGAGAGGATGGCCTCAGCACATTCCTTTGACTTGGCTTGTCTTTTCTGTAACTCATGTTACAAAGCAGCTCAGCTGCATTAGAGATTGTGATTGGCATATTGTGAGAGGCTCAAACAAAATTTCATTTGCCACTTTTTGAGAAAATCGCTTGTCAAGAAACTATTACATGCTTTAATAGAGAGTCACATATTTTATAAATGGAAATATTTAGTCTCAAAACAAATGCTGTTGTGGGTGTCTTTTTTGTCTACTTTTTTATGCTTTTTGTGCTTATTTGGTGCTTATTAGGGTGCACACTCAATTAGACACTTCTCCTTTAGAAGTAATTTTACTTAAAAACCTTACCTGGTGACTCAATATATTATATAAATTGATTTACTTTACCTTGGAAAGTTAATATGAACTGATAGAAAGAATGCTAAAATTTCAATGCAGGCCTATTTAAGGGACAGAATGAGTAATTGATGTAAAAGACCAAGTGATCTGTGTTACAATATACTGAAATCTGCCTACCTACAATTTTTTTTCATATTCTTGCATTGCACAAAAATAAGCAACTGTCAATGAAATTCAACAACAGCCTGTTGAGTGCTGTTTTGTGTATCAGGTTTGTGCTAAGTGCTGTGGGATTCATAAGGCAGCGAGACCCTCTATTGTCCTCTAGGGGCAGGCACCAACAAGTGGGTCAGGTAAAGCTAAGATGTGAATCACTCCAGTATACACATCACACCCTTTGATGGGGATCAGGAACACCACACGGAGGAAAGAGCACTTAACATGGGATTAAAGAACACTTTGGAGTTCTGTAGACGGGTAGTGAAGGAAGCCATTCCATGTCTCCGGAACAGTATGAATAAAAAGGCATTCAGTTGGGAAGGTAAGGCATATTTAGATAATGGCAAATGATTTCTTTTGGCTAGAACACCAAGTACACCTAGCAGGAATAATGCAAGCAAGCTGGCTCAGGGAGCCAGCTGAATACCATTTCAGCCTAGAAAAAGGATGGGGGCTTTCTTTGTGACCAAGTATACCAATTTCTGTCAATGTTCCGTGGTAGCTTGTAAAGATATGCTTAATATTTTATTATTAATATAAATGTATATAATATGTATGTATTCTTCCATATCATTATATCATTGTTTCACCTGTGGGTATATTCTTAAATTTCTTAGGTCTACTAGAAGTCACTAAAACTAAATGATTTCTTAAATACATTCCAATGTTAAGAGTCTCTGACTCTTGGAATGGCCACTAAACTACAAATGGACATCACAAACCCCCCTGAATAGTGTTAATGTCTTCAGCAGAGGGGAGAATACCCACGGGCTCTGAGACACACAGGCCTGACCTTAAATCTCCATTCTGCAAGTCTTTACTTGGGCGGGCCACGTGATTTCCCTAAGCATCGTTTTCTTCATCTTTATTTTTTAATTATATTTTATTGATTATGCTATTACAGTTGTCCCATTTTCCCCCCTTCATTCCCCTCCACCCTGCACACCCCCTCCCACCCACATTCCCCCCTTTAGTTCATGTCCATGTGTCATAAGTTCTTTAGCTTCTACATTTCCCACACTATCCTTACCCTCCCCCTGTCTATTTTCTACCTACCATCTATGCTACTTATTCTCTGTACCTTTTCCCCCTCTCTCCTCCTCCCACTCCCCTGTTGCTAACCCTCCATGTGATCTCCATTTCTGTGTTTCTGCTCCTGTTGTAGTGGTTTGCTTAGTTGGCTTTTGTTTTAGGTCTGGTTGTTAATACCTGTGAGTCTGCTGTTTTTTTTACTGTTCATATTTTTTATCTTCTTTTTCTTAGATAAGTCCCTCTAACTTTTCATATAATAAGGGCTTGGTGATGATGAACTCCTTTAACTTGACCTTATCTGAGAAGCACTTTATCTTCCCTTCCATTCTAAATGACAGCTTTGCTGGATAGAGCAATCTTGGATGTAGGTCTTTGATTTTCATGACTTGGAATACCTCTTTCCGGCCCCTTCTTGCCTGTAAGGTCTCTTTGAGAAATCTGCTGACAGTCTGATGGGAACTCCTTTGTAGGTGACTGTCCCCTTATCCCTTGCTGCTTCTAGAATTCTCTCCTTCATTTGAATCTTGGCTAATGTAATTATAATGTGCCTTGGTCCAACTTCTCAGGTCCAACTTCTTTGGGACTCTCTGAGCTTCCTGGACTTCCTGGAAGTCTATTTCCTTTGCCAGATTGGGGAAGTTCTCCTTTATTATTTGTTCAAATAAGTTTTCCACTGGTTGATCTTCTTCTTCCCCTTCTGGTACCCCTATAATTCGGATGTTGGGATGTTTAAAGATGTCCTGGAGGTTCCTTAGCCTCTCCTCATTTTTTTTTGGAATTCTTGTTTCTTCCTTGTTTTTTGTTTGTTTGTTTCTTTCTTCCTTCTGGTCCACTCCATTGATTTGAGTCCCAGTTTTCCTCCCATCTCTGTTGGTTCCCCATGCATTTTTCTTCATTTCACTTATTGTAGCCTTCATTTTTTCATCTAATTTGTGAGCATAATCAACCAATTCTGTGAGCATCCTGATCACCAGGATTTTGAGTTGTGCATCTGATAGGTTGGCAATCTCTTCGTCGCTTAGATAAATTGGCTCTGGGGCTTTGATTTGTTCTCTGGTTTGAGCCATTTTCATTTCTGGGTGGTTTTTTTTTTTTGTTTTGTTTTGTTTTTTGGGTTTTTTTTTTTTTTTGGTCTAGTAGCCTTCATCTTTAAAATGAGGAGGATTATGTCAACATCAGGAGTTTTAGGGAAGATTAAGGAGGTCATTTCCATAAAGTGTTCAGTGCACAGCAGATGTTCAATGGATGGCAGCTATGTTTGTCATAAAAGTGTGAGGTCTCAAGCCTAATGGAGAAGGATTCTTCAGTTAGGCCAGAGAAATTGTGTTAAGCTACAAGGAGGTATTGCCCAATTAAAGCAGAATGTAAAGTGAGAGGAATGAGAGACAATGAGCATGGAGTTGAGGAAGCATGCGTGAGAGCAGGAGCGGAAACAGATCTAGAGAAAGGTTTACGGTCAGGAATCCAAAATGTGGCTCCAGATCCCTTAGCCACATCTTATGGAGTCAAAGGCTCTGAGTAGGAGAGGAAGGAGAAGGAAATATCTAGGGTGCTTTCAAAAGAGAAGATGGGGCTGGGCAATTGAAAAAGGCAAAAGAGCAAAAATAGGATTCCTAACACTAGGACGAGTTGACCATGCCTTCCCAGTTGGTGAAGAATAAATAAAAAAAAAAAAAAACACGCTATCTTCCCTAGAGTCAAAATGTGGTGTTGTGTACCAAATTCCACTCTCTTGAAACATTATTTGAGAAAGAACCTTAGAGACAATCTAGTCCAATGCACTACTTTAACATAGGAGGAAACTGAATCTTTCAGAGGTTATATGGCTTGCCCAAGACCACACAGTTGTGCAACCCAGAGCCGGGGGTGAAAGGTCTAGAATTGTCATGGGCCTAGTAGTAGCATCTGAGACCTTTGGGAGAGTGAAAACGTGGAGTGACTTGAAAGAGAATGGTTGTAGCTTTAAATCTTCATGACAGCAACAGTTAAGCCAGATATATTAAATGTGTTCAAAGCTAATTTGTAAGAGACCTCAGCTGTGTGCAGTTTGTTCCCCAAATGCTGACCCTGTAGTGATGGTTAGATTTGTACATCGACCATCTGAGTTTGTTAGAAAGTGGTGGCGAGGTAGGGGGAAAGGGTAGGACCCAGGCCTCTACTGCGTTCATCAACATTACTTATGGAGAGCCTACGGTATGCCAGTACATTCTAAGTGATTGTCATGTATTAGTGAGCCAATCGGAGAAAGAACCTGACCTCACATTCTAGCTTTCTTGCCCCTAAAGTGTAGCAGAAAAGCCAGTCTGGATGTGGTGCTGTGTCCATTCCATCACACGGCTCCCTGCCTGCCCGCTGCAAGCCCTACCTCTCTCAGTACACGGATCACAGATCCTAGAGCACCCTCTGCCTTGGCACCTTCCATAACATCAAGTCTCGGGTCTGGTTTGACCTCGTTTGCCCTCTTAGTAGTTTTCCCCATGAATATCCTCTCTTCTGGTGAGACTGTTAGCAGCCCAAGACTGGGAGACCACCCCTACAACCCCCCATCGTCCTGTGGTCTGCAGCACTGGACCCTAGATGCATGCGTGCATCACACAATTATTGAGCCTTCCTGTCAGACTGAAGCAGAAAAGCTGCATGTTGACTGATGAGACACCCTTCAGAGATGAGAGGTGCAGCAGGGTTTTGCTGGGCGATCCACTAGCAAAAACCACTCCCGGCATCTCCACTGAGAGGATCAGGTAGTGAAAACTCCGTTAGTGCCCTGGAGGCAGCTCCTTTAACATGAACTATTCTAAGTGCTCTGGAAAAGTTGTTCAAAGGGAATTGAAACCCTAAGTGCCCTGAGTAAGCACTACAGGATTGTCAGATGAAAGAGACCCTCATGAGGCATTTTGATGATTAACAGAATTTTATGCCAAGACTTAAAACCGGATGCACACCATAATGATTTATCATTTTGGCTCTTATTCCTGAGAATAAAGGCACAGTGAAGTAGAAAGACAGTAAATTTTCTTTAAAAGTTTGCATATTTTTATTGGGTTCAAATAACCTGATTCTAAGTACTTACATGGCTTCTGATTTCCCTGTTTCATAGTAGGTCTGTCAGTAACCTCAATAGAGATGGCTTTGTCCAGGCTCAGAAAAGATTGCTATCCAGCCAGAGCTCCCTTCCCCCTAGTTACTGCTCCTGTCTCCCATAAATGTATTTGACTGGAGAATAAACTATTCAGCCCATGCAGTGCATGTGTATTGAGGCCTTACTGTGTACCAGCCCCCCAGAGGTGGAGTTTGATGCTCTTCAGAGGCAGCCCTGACCTGTCAGTTAAGGGGGCGGGCCTCTCCATTGGTTGTCCTGGTTGAGGTGCTAATTGGCCAATTTTGAGACTGAGGGTTATTTTTTCCCTGCTTTACTTTTCTATATTGATGGGACATAGAATTTTTGTAGCATCACAGAATAGGTTAGAATTGAGGTTCCTGTTTCAGAGTTTAAAGAACTGAATTTACGTACTTCCAACAGTTCATTATATTTATGCCTATTTTCCCCTCTTTGGGAAGTTGCAGTAGGGCCCCACTGTGCTTACGTTGGGCGTTGCACCAGACACTAAAGATGCAAGCGTAAGTCCTCACTCATAGGAGCCCACTGGGGAAGACAGGTGTGCACAGACAGGCCACCATGCAGTGCAGAAACTCTGTCCTGGGTGTGGATTGAATGCTGTGGGAGCTGAGATGAGGACATGGCTCCTGTGAGGAGAGTCAGGAAATACTTCACAGAGGGTATTTAGGTTGGCGTGTGTGTAGATAAGCAGGAGCTGGTCAGCTGAAGAAGCTGGGGAGGGGTGCCAAACATTCTAGGCGGAGGGAGCCGTGTGTGCAAAAGCAAGAAGTCTGTACGAGTTCACATCCTATTATCCAGAACCCTTGGCACACAGATGTGTTTCAGAATTTGCTGTTTTTTGTGGGGGAGGAGAGGAGGATATTAGAAGGGTAATACAGAACATATATTACACCACAAGCAAGGTTCCAGTCAAATACATGAATATATCCAGAGCAAAACGTTTGAACATTCACACTAAGACGTATTAATTAAAGACTATTAAATAATAGTGTCATATCAGTTAAGTCATGTTTTGCTACCAAATGAGTCTGAACATCAAACTTAGACCCCCTCCAAAAAAAAGTCCATAGATTTTTTAAGCCTTTTTGAATCTTGATTAAGAAGATTGTGGCTGCAATAATAGCTAATTCCTAGCGCTCTCACTGAGCTGACCTAGGTCATGTGCTCATCCCTAAACCAATCACGATAGCCAAGGGAATAAATAAATATGCTAATTGGCCAGCCAAGTCCTGGCCCCAAGCCCACACCTGGAGCTGGGTGATGGGTTCAGCCTGCCTGGATCACAGAGTAGTGTCAGGATGATATTGGCAGATAAAAATCACAAATGTCCATTTTATGAGCATCACAGATATGCCCACATTATAGGCTTAGATCACGTAGTCCTAAAGCAGAACCAGGGTTCAAACCCCCTTCTGTTTGGTTCCAGAGCCCACATTAGACTATGGTGCTCGAACATGCCAGTTGAACGTGGACCTCCCCCACATAACCCACTGCTCGATTATATGATGCAGACAATTAGAACCTAGCAAAACATATAATAAGGTGCTAATTACATGGCGTGCAGAGAGCCATTAGTTGACATAATGTGGAGAAATAAGAGACATTCACAGGCAGAGCTGGAGCTCAGCCTCGAAGGATGTGTTAGAACAGATAGGAGAGACTTTACCTCTGGTTTCTGCTGTAGGGACTGTCTTGCAAGTTTATTTGCAAACAAACATTGAATTTGAGGAAGGAGTAACGGGCAGATTTTCCTGGGCTCTGAATAAACCTCTGAGACCAAAGGACATAAATTACAGGGAATGATAACAAGAGGAACAACTTCACTCTCATTTATTGACAAGTGAAGGAAAGGGATCATCATGGTTCAGATGCTCCAAGTTGGCTTCTGAGGTACTCAGCACACAAGTGTGGTGACGGCAGACAGAAGTAATTCCTTCTGGCCACACAAAGGAGTGTTTTCTGCTTTCCCAGGGGGTTCTAGAAGTTGACCCCTTCAAGTGTATCAGGCCCAGTGCCCCTGGATTTTAGGGATGAGAAATCTGAGGTCCAGTGAGCATAATTCCTTGTTAAGGTCACAGCTAGTGACCTTATATAAAAAAGTAAGTGACCTTTTCTTATAAAGAAAATTAAGGAGCTAGTGTTTTAATTGTTTTATTTCATTTGGTTTTGTTTTAGATTTCTTTTTTCTGAAATTCAATAGTGAACTCAGGCATTGTTATTCTGTAGCAGTTCATGGTTTGAATGTTGTGTGTGTTTTCTTTTTATAGGGATTTAATCAAGTAAAAACAAACTCTAGTTTTGAAATAGCTAATGAGTAAAAATGCCCACTCCTCGAGCGTTGAGAGGTTTGTGGTCAGAGGTATGCGTGCAGTTCCTCAGTTCGGGCTCACCCAGCAGGTCCTAACACTCGAACATCTACTTTGTACTCAGGGTTAGCCAGCTCATTTAATCCCCAGCGAGCCCTCTGTGATTCAGATTATTATCCCACTTTTAGATGAGATGACAGGGGTAGGCAAATAAGTGAGATGGTGAGTTTAGCCTGTTAAAGGGGGGGGGGGGGCTGGGATTTCTCCTTACTCCTCAGCCACTCTGGGTGATGCCATCTCGCCCCGAGTTTTGGTACTATAAGCCCTCATCCCTTGGATCATTTTGCCCCATAATCCTCATCCCTTCCTACCCTGCAACCAAATATTATTACATTTAATTTAATTATTGTCAATGTAATTATAATTGACTCACCGTGCCTCCGCAGTCCCTGCCATTTCCTCTCTCGGTTTTTACAATGTCCTCTTATCTCTTGGGCCCCCTGTGTCCCTGCTCCCACCCCCCAGGGCTCCCCACCTCCTTGGCCATCACCACAAGAGTTGATAGCTTCTCCAGACATTGGCTTTTCTCATCTTCAGGGACAGTAGCCTCCCTGTCTTCCTAGCCTGCAGACTTGCTCAAAACAGACTGGGTTCTCTGAAAAACACTTCAGCAGAGAAAACTGTGATTTTTCCCCCTCCCTCTAAAAGCTTAAACTCATGTGCTCTGGCATATTTTATATTAAGGAGTCTTAAAAACCAAAAGGGACCAGCAGACCAACCCTCTCTTGTTAGAGATTAGGAATGTGCAGCCCAGGTAAAGTTACTGACTCAAGTTCACACAGTAATGCTACTTTTAGTTCTATCAGGTGGGCCTCTCCCCAGGAGCAGTGAGTGGGTGGTAGTGCCCTTGGCTGTACTGGAGGTCCTTGTAAGAGCCAGCACGGGACAGTCACAATCTTCACTGTATTTACTATGTTCCACTAGTTCACACAACGTCCCTGTTTTGCTTTGGTTCCCCAGACACAGACCATGAACCAGGGTCCCAAGTGCAAGTGGTTCATTTGGCAAGTGGTCTCAGGAAACCCCAGTAGGGGAGAGGGGAGGGGCAATGGGAGTGGGAGGGGACACACCCAGCACAGGTATGCGATCCAGCCAGTGGTGCCGCAGGCACCCGGGGCTCCATCCTGCTGGGGACCTCTGGGAGATGACGCAGCACAGAACTCAGAATTACTCAACAGAGGAACAAGGGGGGAGGCATACTTGCCATACTTGCCCACCAACTCCTTTTCATCATTGTTTGAGGGCTGCTTTCGGAGCATTACCTCTCCATACTTCCGGCTTGCCCCCAGCAAGAGCAGCACACCCAGGCAGCATCACAGGTGTTCCCAGCACTCTGCCTTCGAAGCAATGAGTTGAGTGTGGACAGGACGTGGCAGGGTGCAGGCGGACTCCAGACAGTCCCCGTTTGTGAAAATCGTGGGAGGAAGCTTCATCAGCAGTCAGAAACAGGAAATTCCGTGTGTGTGTATATCTGTGTGTGTGTGTGTGTGATGCACAAACACTAATTTTGATTGACCATCATGTTTGCTTCTCAGTCTTGGCAATTCGGAAGCTCGGAAACATGTATAGCTCTCCTCTAGCTATTGGACAAGACAATCTTTGTCTAAAACTTACCCTTTTATTTCCCTTCTCTTACTTATTTTCCTTCTGGCCCAGTTTCTTTGTGTATTTGTCTTACCGTATTTGTGTATGCCTTTCAGAGCCTCCTGCAATCCCTTTGTGGGAATAGGTTGGATATAAATAAATACAGAAACAGGTTGCCCAGCTGAGAAACAAACCTGGCATTAGCTGCAAGCACCTGCCGGGCTGCCAGGTGGTCTGCAGCTTTTCGTAAAGAAGGTGTTTTCTAGCAGGGCTCCTCCTGGAGGTCCCGACCACCTGGAGACCGCAGAACTCTTGCCCACGTGTCAGGGTGTGGCGGGCTGTGGAAGACCTGCAGACAAAGGAAAGTGCACATGTTCTTCAGAGCGGCCACAGAAACGGGATGGCCGTCACCCCGTGGCGTGTGAAGTGGGAAGCAACTCCATCACATGGGTGCCGTTGCCCACAGACCCCTGAAGGCAGACTGGAACCCACTGAGTCACAACTTCGTTGCCTCAGGATTCTGGACCCTTTTTATATCATGGAAAGTAGACAGACAGACAAAGGCAAGTGCCGCAGAAGCAGCTTCCAGAACTGTTAATAGCTGTGACCTCACTGCTCTTTTTCTAAAGGCTAATGTTTAAAAGACTTGCTTCTGTGTATGATTTTTATTGATTAATATTTCTACTTCTTGTCTGTAGAGTATGTGACAAATTTTCTTTAATGAGAATGTTTTACTTTGAAGTGGGGGGACCGTGAAAGGCATTTCCTTTCATCTGCATGTCTGTTAATCATGAACTCCCCCCACGTGTCTTCTTTTCTAAAAATAGACGTTTCCCTAGAACCACCCAAGGCAGAATGCAGCCTGCCACTCTGAAATCTCAGGTCAGGGTGCTTTTCTCTGCTGGTCGTAGCACTAAGGAAACGAGGGTTCTCCTCCTGGTATCCGCGGGCCTGGCTGCAGAGCTGCACTGCCTGCGGCTCCCCTTGCCCTTTGGCGTCACATTTCCAGGAATATTTTTGGGCAGGTGCAGGGAGGGAGGGGACAAGTAAACGTAGACCCCACCCTTGTTTCTCTTTCTTATGTCCAATAGTCAACAATTTTACCTGAGCTTCTCTCAAAAGTTATTGATTTGTGATGCCTTCATTCTGACAAGGATTTAAAACAACCTTTAAAAAACTAGTGACCATAATGTAGAAGATAACAAGGGAGGAAAATGGAGCAAAGGGGGACTTTGGGACAGGAAAAGACGGGAAAGCCCTGCCGGATGTGGGCCAGGGATTCTACTCTGAGCTTTGTAGTAGCCAAAACAAAGAAGAGAACACAATCAAATATATGACTCCTAGGTTAAAAAAAAAAAAAGAAAGCTAATTTATTTGGGATGCAGTACGGAGCTAAGTGTTTGGAGGAGTGAATGTGCAAAGAGGGTAAGACATTAGCCCTTTGGTGCAGGATGTCGGTGCCCTGTTTGTGAGGACTGTAATGTTCTGCCTGCTGACATCCGGTGAGCGCTTCTCGGGCAGCGAGCACCACCCAGCCTGGGCAGCCGTGGACAGGAGCTCCGCGTGTTGGGGCAGCCACTGTGTTTGTGAAACTGCTCCGTAGAATTTAAGGTCTGCAAAAGGCTTTCCCATTTGGGTTCTTACATAATTATTCACAACAACCCTGTGAGATATTGGCCAGAAAGACATTATTTATCCATGAGGAAAGCAAAGTTATATAGCTAATAATTGGTGGACCTGAAATATATAAATGCAGAAATACCTTTTCAGATACACCTTTTCCATCACTTCATGATCTAGGGAGGGGAAACCATGGTGATGGCAATGTGGATATTTAGAATAATCTTAGAGTCTTGGGACTTTTAGCTCTAGAACCCTATGCTGAGTTTGTGGCCAGTCTCCACTCCCAGGCCCACCAGAAACTGTGTGGGGTTGGCCAGGCTCCCCTTCTCCTGGGGGCTGTGGTGTCTTCACTGGGGGACAGGAAGGATGACAACTCACGTGGGGAGATCCATCCCAGCTGGGCCAGCCTGCTCACCTCTCCTCTGGGTTTCTGTGGCTCAGCCTTCCCCAGACTACTCTCCAAGTGTTACCAGTCATTTTCGCATTAGCACTCGCTCTGCAGTTCAGCCAGCTCAGCCCTGTGGGCCACTTAACCTTCACCATTGTCCCCGCCTACCTGGGGGCCAGGCTTGCATGGTGCATCTTCCAGGCTGAGAGAAGCCAGAGCTCCCTTGGAGCCTGAGGTGTCCCACAGGGCCTTAGCACGGTGTTAGCAGACATGGTTTTCATTGTTACTGATCGATAGTTCATCCTGCATGGATTTTTCTGGGGAAGATTCACAGTGGAAAGTGCCTGAGGCTGGATCCAGACCTGGCAAAGAACTCAGTTTTATTTCTTCTTTCCTGTTTAAGTCTCTTCTGAGCCCAGAGATCCCATGTCCACGTCTTGGATTCCTACAAGTGAGCCATGTCTCTGTGGAGGGCTTCCCAGGGGGGCAGAACGTTGTTAGTTTCCTGTGCCCAGATAAATAAACCCTGTCCTGAGCTTTAGTTTTCAGGTTTGTTTCTGGCATTCCTTCGCCTAAAAGTTTCTGTATCGAATAAAACCAAAATGTTTAGCAAATCCCAAGAAATTCCTTATTTAATGGAAAAAAGAGATCCCTGAGCTTATATTTCAAAATGTGATTTCCATGTTCCCATTGCATTAAGGCCAGTTCACCCCGCCAAATCCCCAGATGTCTGGTATGCTTTTCTAAAACTGCCTGCATTTAGCCCCCAGAACGCATTTTGAGCACCTTCCATGGACAGGATTCTCCTCTGAGCCTGCACGAGAGAGCGTAGCCCAGGGAGGCTCAGAGCCCCTCCGAGTTAGTTGGAAAGGTGGCTGCAGAGTAAGTAGGAAGTTTCAGCTCCAGCCCAAGGGCAAGCTTTTCTCCCTGCACGCGACCTTCGCCACTGTGCACGGCAGCCCCTGGACGGCCCGCCGGACGTCTAGGACCAGCCGTGGCAGCTTCTCTGGGAACTGTGTTTCTGTCTTCCAGCGCCCTCAGAGATTGGGTTTTTCTATTTGCCAAGCCTAACTTCTCTCCTAAAATGTTTGTCTTTTATTATCAAAGCAATTAATGTTCATTTTTGATGGAGAGAAAGGCAGAAACAGAGAGACAGAGTGCAGAGAGAAATTTAGAACAATATAATAAAAACCCAGCACTGCAAATGTACTATTAACATTTTGGATTTACAAAAGTATGTTTGCCTATAGTTATTTATTCTTACCACTTTCCAGTTGGTGGGTAATAACTATTGGTGGGAGCAGTTTTCCTGTGTCATTAAATAGTCTTCACAACCTTGATTGTCATGGCTGTGTGACCTGCAGCACAGACGAGGCAGTTGTTCTTTCCTTGTTTCCTTCGTGCTGGACTTGGGGATGGTCCCCACCCCATTTCTTCAAGCCTGTCCTTAAGGAAGGTAGCTGCAGCATGGCTGCCCATCTGGGGTACACAGCTCACGTCTGGTGCTGGGCCCAGTCTAGGAATGCAGAAAGAAAAGGTACCGCTTGCCTCAGGTGGGGCGGGAGTGCTGGCCCTGGCTACTGCGATACTTAGTGTCAGGAGCCACCCCCTGTGAAAGAGCTTGCTGAGTCATCTAATAGGAAGTCCGTTCAGTGTAATCTAAGAGTTATGTATATTTTATTGTTCACTAAGCCTGAAAAGTAGCCTTAGGGTTGGGGTGGAGAAAAAGCTCCTTAAGAGTAGCTGGCTCTTGAGCTATTTCTTGAAGGACAAAGTGACACGGAGGAAGGGGTCGGGCAGAGGAGGCCAAGAGCGGGAACCTGGCTGGCTGGATTCCTGCCAGGGCTTTACTCTGGCCTGAGTTTAGGCCCCTGAGAGGACATCATAGGAGCTGCAGCTGGAGCAGTCTGCAGGGGACACTTGCTGAGAAGCCTCTGATGCCCCTCCAAGGAGGTAACTTTATCACAAAGACTTGGCCAAGCCACTAAGACTTACGGATGGAAGCCTGAGCTCAGCAGTCATATCCTTCAAGAACATTCACTGTGGCATGTGCTGGCAGGGACAACAGACCTGGGGGTTTCTGGGAAGAGTTAGTGGGTGAGGACTCCCAGCCTCCCGGGCACAGGAGTCGTGACTTGTTTGCCGCTGCCTAGCACACACTAGGTTCTCAGGATTTTGTTGTATCTGAAAAAGGCTGTTACAAGATTCAAGGAAGGGTGCTGAGGGCAGTGGTAGTGAGAGTAGAAGGGAGGGGTCTCTAAGAAAGACATTTGGGAAGGAACATGGATGAGATTTACTGACTTTAGAGCCAAGAACCCCAGTTTTTTAGCCTTGAGCAAAAACTAGAATGTGACTTTTGAAAAGGTATTTGACTCTAGGAACCAATTGACCAATGGAATGTTCCTAGACCTTTCAAAACTCTAATCTCTGCTTTGTGAGTTATATAGTTGGGTTCTATTCAATGGATCCCTTCTTCCCCCAAAATACCACCTGTGAAATAAGTTAAACACCATACTGTTTTCATGTAAAAATATTTCCTCAAATCCACTGTATAAATTAATTTCTCTCTGGGGACTAGGGTAATCTAATTTCCCCTGCACAATGTTCTCCATTCACATGCCCTGCGTTGCTTAAGGCCAGCGTACGAATAAACTGCTTCTGAAGGCTTATGAACTATAATAAATGTCAGTATGAGATCTGATTGATTTCCTACAGCCTCATTAGTCGTGACTTCATTTAGTAACTTAATACTAATTGTGTCGCTTTGATTACCTTTAATTTTCACCCTGTTCCCAGCACTTACTAGAGTGCCTAGAACAAGTGAGGTACCTATTAAATGTCTACTGGATGAAGGAGGACTTTCAATTCTTTATAAACGCTCCTTAGCCCTGGCCAGGGGCCTCAGTTGTTTGGCGAGTCATCCCATAAACCAAAAGGTTGTACATTCTATCCCCAGTCAGGGCACATACCCGGATTTCGGGTTCAATTCCCAGTGCAGACACATATGGGAAGCAACCAATCAATGTTTCTCTCTCAAGATGTTTCTCTCTCTCTCTAAAAGCAATGAAAAAAAATGTCCTCAGGTGAGGATAAAAAAATAATAATAATAAAATAAAAATACCCTTCAGAGAAATTTTAGGGAGTTCAGAGAGAACTCCTGCAGTTCAGGTGGCATTAAGCTAAGAGGTGAAAGCAGAATTCAGGCCTTGAGAAAGGGGCACAGACCCACTCCAACACACCACTCAATCCCAGTACCTGGGCACATAGTAGGCATTCAACTGCTGACAGACCAGCCCTGCTATAGCAATATCTCATGGTGAGCCACAGCTCTTAGTTCAAGCCTGTGCCTTAGACAGGAAGGCAACCTTTCCTGTGCGCACTCAGCCTTTGTTGAGTACCTGTGGTACGGCAACACAATAGCAAGCGTTCGTGGTGTTCCTTGGATTCTAAAGAGCTTTCTCATTTTGAACCTTGCAAACCACCCTGGTAGATACCATCATCCCTTTTTCAGATGAGCAGAATTGGTTTGGAAACACTAAGTTACTCATCTAAGAAGGTGCAGTGAAAGGGGCAGCTGGCTCTCGCACCTACATCCACTTGGTTTCAAAAGCTGGCTTCTGGATCTCCTTTCACTCACTAAGTAAGCAGTGGTGACTATGAAGTGGGGTGTCAGATGTCAAGGGTCTAAATCCCTGGCTCCATGCTTCTCTGTTGTGTGACCCAGAGCAGTCTCTTCCTCTCTCTGAGCCTCAGTTGGTAGTGTGCAGATGAGAGGCAAAGAACTGAGGGGCACAGAGCAGATGGAGGGGAGCAGCTGGACAGGAGATTATTAAGGAGAAAATCACCTGGACATGACTGATGCAAAGTAAGGCAGGAAAGAGGGGCTTAAAGTTACAGCCATTTATTATTGTTCTTGAGTCCACAGGTCAGCTGGGGTGGTTCTGCCCATCTGGGGCCGGGCATGGCCAACCTTGGCTGGCTCGCTCATGCATCTGTGGTCGGCCAGGAGCCGGCTGATCTAAGGGAGCCTCACACACGTGTCTGGCAGGTGCTGGCTATCCACCAGGGTGATAAGGGTAAGTGGACCACACACCCTCCGCCAGGCCAGCCCAGGCTTGTTCACATGACAGGCTTGTTGGAATTCTAAGATTGTGAGCAGACACATGCAAAATCTTCCAGGGTAGGGAAACTGATGCCGTCTCTTCGCCAGAGGAGCTGCAATGTCACATTGCCACAGGCATGGGTACAAGTGCAGTCATAGTGAGTGCCTGCAGCTGACACACTCCATTTCTCTCAAGACCCTAGGATAGCTTCAGACCAAGCCAGAGTGGCAGGAGTTGCATGCCTGGACTGTAGAACTGAAGCCCTCGTTAGAATCCCCTCCACTAATGGGGCTTCAGTAATGTGTCAGCCGTGTGCAAGGGACATTACAGGAAATGATTCTGCAGCTCCGTGCCGTACCTCCCGCTTTGTGGTCGAAGACTTTGCTCCTTTCAGCACATGCTAGGAGAGACTCCTGTCTTGTCTCTGTGCTAGGCACACCTGGGCTTCTCTCAAGCTGGGCTGGGTTTCCATCTGACAGATTTGTGATTTGTGAAGCCTCTGGATTTCTCTCTTCAAGTTGTCTACTTCAGAAAGCTTAGAGCTGAGTATGTGATCCATAGCTAACAAGTGGGAATACCTCTTGACATGTATTTTTGTGCTGACTTCACTTTAGGCTTCATGTTATTCTTCCTTGTACCAGATCGTCTTCCTGCTTATGTGATTACATTTTGTTTGATTGCATTGTATATTTTTGTAAGTTGTAAATTTTGAATATAGTAGATGATAAATAAAATGACTAAAAGCATAAATGAGCAAGCAGAATGACGTTATATACCCAGAAATGTATTGAGAGCTAAGGTATTTTTGTTTATTTGTTTATTTTTAATAAGTTGTATTGGAAGTCCTACATGGAGCCAAACTTCATACCTGGAAGCTACATCTTCTAGAACAATTTTTCTTGCGGAAAGCCTGCAGTTACCCTTCTTACCACTAGATGACACCCCCTCGTTGCTATCTCTAAGGCGGACTGTGGGACATTTGTGAACGGCCCCTCTAAGGTATAAAACCCGTGTCACCTTTGTGAGTGGCTGTGCATACATTCGGCAGTGGCATGAACAGGTTTGGGGTGGTGTCGCTGTGCGTGAGCTGGCCTGCCCCTGCCTGCGCGACACTCGCAGTCCAGGTCAGCGGTTTCTCAGCCCTCCTAAAAGCCATTTCAGGGCCCTGGGCAAAAGGTGAAAATGAAGACTGTTGTAGAGAAGCTTACATGAGCCTAAATATACTCATTGTTCAAATTCTCTTTTACTCTGAGATTATGTCCTTTCTAATTTTTTGGTATTAAAATGTCTTATGAAATGATAGAGTAGATGGTAGATACTCTTTTTTAATTTAAAAGCAAGTCTTGCTTGACAATAAAAAGGTAACAAATCTGTCGAGCCTTCAAAGCTCTTTTGGGGAATTTAAAATTTTTCACCTATAAAGTTCAAAATTCTGAAAATCTGTGGTTCAGTAAGAAAGGGAACAAATACAGAAATATTTAGTGTATTCCTCAGTACATTTGTATCATCAGATCCTTAACAGATGGAATGAAAGTATGATTTCCTTCCATCTAAAGTTTAACCAGTTTTTAAAAAGGTGGTATTTAGAGAAATAATCTAAGGGATATCCCCCGTCCTGCCCTCTAGCAGGGAATCCCGCATCCAGCCTTTGAGAAGTTAGGATGCTCGGACCTCAGCAGTTACATTCCACTGTGATGTCCTTAGCTTTGTAGACATCAAAAGATGATGCAACCAATTAAAACTCTGCTGGCTTTGTTTTAAAGCTGTTGTTCAGTACACTTTCTCTTACAGCACATAGTAGGCCTTAAACTTCCACATAAGAAAGTTTGGGGACACTTTCTAATGGCCTATGGGCCTGTTTTTCTCCTTTCAGATAATAAAATAATGTGACACGTTGTATTCTATTCTATTCTATTCTATTCTATTCTATTCTATTCTATTCTATTCTATTCTTTGGCCTCAGATGCCAGTGGCCTCAAGTTCAGATTTTACACTCAACCTGAACAGCTTTGTTTACACTTAAGATGGATACATTTTCAGTTTCCTGGATTCTTCTATTTTCATCAACCTTATAATATCTTTTAAAATAAGCCTCCCAAAGCCCATGTTGTGATATATACTTAAAAAAAAATAGAATTGTTTATATAACAAATGGTATTTTTTAGAAAGTACTGAATCATTCAACATAAAGTGCAAATGCCTCTAGGGCGGTCCTAACAAAAAATCTTCAGTATTCTCTCATTCGAAGTTATTTCCCATATATAAGCTTTGCTTCCTGGACCAGAATATGATCCCTTTAGGTTACATGTTGTTTTCAACCTCTCCCAGTGCCCAAATCAGTGCCAGGGCACAAAAGTTGATAAGTGCTCTCAATAGACTGAGCCACTGTCCTATGTGTCCTGAGGGTTAGGAGAGCTTTCCCAGACAAGGTGCAAGGGAATGAGCAGGAGACAGGTTCTTCACCTGCCAAATCCCAGCTTCTCCAGTGTGAAAGTGCTGGCTGACGTCACCAGCCTTCTGGGACTTCATGGTTATTAAGTACGACCCGCAGCTGGGGAAGGTGGTGAATGACAATTTCCAGAGTCACGAAGGTAGATAGAAATGTGGTATGTGGAAGAGCTTTCAAGATGAAGAAATGCTTTGTAAACTGTAAAGCACTGTGAAATTCTGTCTCTTTGGTTTACAACTATTTGGCTTTACTGCACTTGCACTTCATGCCCCTGATTTGGTTCTGAGGGGGCTGTCTTAGCGTTTATGAAAGCAGCCTGCATCGGCACAACTTGTGCGTGGCTGCGTGGCCTGCAGGAGGTCATCGGGGCAGTGGTGCAGTTGGCAGCAACATCTGGCTGAGCACGCTTTCGTTCAGTAATAAATGGAAGGTTGAATGAACTACTAAACTTTGAGTAGCATATATATGTTTTGTTTTTCTAGCATAGTCTTAATATGCGCAGGGAAATAGCTTTAAGGAGACTGAGTAATACAAAGAAAACACTTGATGAAGTTACATTGTGACACCAATTGTAGTAAAGCAACGAACACCACTTTAGTGGTGCTTGGTGTCATCTTTACATACATTGATTTAATTTGGGGCTTTGCATTGCATTATGAAATTGTAGTTAACTATGTTTTCATATTTCTTATGAAATTATACTTAATTATGTTTTCAGTTTAGAGAATTTGAAATAAGTTATAAATTATCACTTGGGAATGAACTGAATTTAGGTCAGGGAATATTATTATGTTATTTCTTTTGTATTTTCCCTACGGTCTGGCTCTTCACCGGTGCCCAGTACCTAATGTTAACTCGAGAGCGGCCAGCTGGCATCTGAGGGAGCGCTTCCTAGGGCTGGCTGTCCTCCGGAGCACCCAGGCCTGGTCTCATGGTGTTCCTCCTAGGGCAAGTCTGCGGAGCTTCTGCTGAGAACAGGAATTAGAAATACCTTTGGGTAAATAAATCCCCAGAAAAGAGAGAAAATATATGTGAGAAATAGTAATAATTCAATGGTCTGGACCCACTTTCTTGGTCTTAACCCTGGTCAGAAGCTCTGCCATTATATTTGGTGCTTGTACTGACATGCAGAATGACTGGCTGCCTGCTGTGAAATCTGCCAGAGAGTCTCACACGCCGCCCTGGTGCGGCTCCACCGCCAGCTAGGCCCCTCTGCCGTTCTCCCCTCAGCTCTCCTCACCCTCAGCCGGGGTTTTATTTTCTACTCATAGCTTTTCAAGTATCTGAGTTGTCATGATTTGGAAGGTAAAGCAATAGCAGTGAGAGACACTCATTTTACAGAAAAATGGAGAACCTAGTGAGTGACTAAAACTGCCCAATTCTGGGTGCAGTAGCTTTCTATTTCTGTACAACAAATTACCACAGACTTGGTGGCTTAAAACAACACAGATGTGTTAGGTCGTAGTTTCGGTGTTATATACAGACTATGTTACACTAATATGCATTATGTATTAGATCATCGTTTCTGTAGGTCTGATATCTGGGCACGCCTAGTACAACCTCGTTTTCTGCCCAGGTTCTCCCTGGGCTGAAACTGAGGTGTTCCCCAGGGCCGCCCTCCTCATCCGGAGCTCAGGGTGATCCTCCAACCTCCCTAGTTGCTGGCAGAATTCATCTCTGAGGCCCATTTTTTTTTGTTGGCTCTGAGCTCTCAGAGGCCACCCACATTCCTTGCCATGTGACCTCTCCATCTTCAGGCCAGAAACAGCGTGACAAACCCCTCCTGTGCTTCAAGTCTGTGACCAGCCAGAGAAAACTCCAGGCTTTTAAAGGGCTCAGTGATTAGGTTAGGCCACCCAGGTAATCTCCTTGTCTAAAGGTCAGCCAGGCCATTTGACATAAGCTGATCATGGGAGTCAGATCCCTCACATTCGCAATCTTGGTGGCTGTCCCAGCGTGGGGCATCAGCTGCGAAGGCTGCCTCCCACACTCTTCTTTTGCAACCAGAGGGAATCTGCCTAACATAAAGCAAGTGTCAGGCCTCCCAGGGAGGCCCAGGGAGGCCCAAGGAGGATGCAAATGCAGGTAAACCCTTTTCTGCCCCTTACAGTCTGCAAATCACTTCCACTGCTGTGATCTCACCCCACCCCATCCCCCCAAAAAAGAAGGAGCTCTACTACCTTTTCATTTTGTGAGGAAACTGGAGCCCAAAGAGGTTAAAAGATTAATCCCAGGTAACAAACCCAGTGACTTGGAGCTGGGACTTATGACTCAAGAATGAGACCCTCTGAATCCTAGACCAGAACTTCCCTGGGGCATGTCTTCACTCTCAAAGAGTCCTGTCATGAGGAGACAAAGACACAGAGAGCAGTTGAAGACCAAGGAGTAACTAGCATAGTGGCATTTGGGGGACTGGGGTAGCTGAAGAGGTTCCATGGGAAAGGGACACCGGTGTGCAGAGGGGAGAAGGGGGCTGGGAGACAGTTTCAGCAAAGGCGGGAACAAGCAAAGCGCGTTGTGGGAGCAGGAGGGAAGCCTGGGAAGGGTTGATGACCTGTCAGAGAGACCCAGGTTTGCTGCGGGTGCTAGACATTAGGGAACTGTTGTGGGTTTTTTGTTGGTGGTGGTGGTGGTGTTTTTTTAATTTTTTAGCTGAAGAGTAATGTAAACTAGCAGCGTTTTAATGGAGAGTTGATGGTTCATGTAATCACTCCGCAATTCCACCCCCGAGTACAGGCGCTAGGCCCATTAATAGGTCATGAAGTCAATTTAGTGGGTGTGAACAGTACTTAAACTATAGAATTATGGAATATATTCTTATTGCAGAGCATGCAATAGGGTAATTAGTATTATTTCTTGAAACAGTTCCACTTTGTGTGTGTGTACACATGCTGTGTTTTGTATAATATACTGTGACATAAAATCTGTTTCTTACTCTGGGTTGCTGTCAGAAGATTTGAAAAATCCCTCCCCAAGAAAGTCTTGCACATGAGGGCACAGAAATGAGTATGGTGGTGTTGCTGGCAGTGCTGCGCATAATTGTCAGGAACTGGGAGCACCCTCGGTGTCCACCCAAAGGAGAATAGATAAGGAAATTGTGGGCTATGCATGTAATGAAGTTCAGACTAGCAGTTAAAAAGAAAGAAACTAAAGTCACATATAACATCATCATGGACAAAAAAACAAAGATGAAAGAAGAAATGGTTTCTGAATTACATAAGTGTAACTACATAAACCTTTAAAACACAGAAAACAATGAATAACTTATGGATCTGCAAATATGAGTAGGGGTTATGTACATGCATGAGAATGGTAACACCAAACCAGGAGTAGTCGTGTGGCTGATGGAGGAGAGAGGGGAAGGGGGTCAGGGAGAGGGCCTGTCTCCGGCAGCTGCTGGGTTGAAGCTGGGTGATGGGAACTCAGCTTTTGTGATATCATTCCCTGTCGTTGTCTGCAGGCTTGCAGTATTCTATCACATGTGTGTTTAGAACAGAACTGTAGGCTAATTCATGGGCCAGGCTGAGCAGAGACCGATCTAGACACTTGGGAAGGTGTGGCTCTGAGGCCACGTGGACCTGGACCAGAGTGGCAGTAAGACTGGGTACTCTCACACAGCGGATGCGAGCAGTTATGATACCTTGTATTTTGGAAGGGGTTTTCAAAATAGAAAATCACTTCTATAGGCAGCTTCTCATTTTATGGTCACAAAATAGGCAGGGCAATTGTTTATTATTATAAACTTCAGGAAGGTGAAATTTAGAGAAATTAAATGACTTGGCTAAGACAAGACAGGAATGTGTAGCGAAGAAGGGAATTGAATCCAGCCTGCCTGTGAGTTTTTTAGTCTTTCAAGATTGGCATATTGGGCCCACCTTTGGCTAAAGCCCAAGTATCGTTCTTCATATCTCTGTTTTTCATCTTTGTGCATCACAAGTAAACGATCATGTGATAAAAAGATGTTGATTGTGAAGACATCTTCAGTCCTCATGAAGCGAGAAGGTCGCTATAATGGTCCTCTTTGGCTCACTTCCATCTTAGAAGTGCAGGAGCAGGTCATCGGCCTGGCTTCCCTGTTGATCATGTGGCATGCTCCCTGTGTGGCAGATGATGCTGCAGCAGGGATGTGGAGGGGAACACCTGGCAGCTTTGTGCTGGCAGAGCTTCAGGAGATGTCAGAGGGCAGCTGTTGGGGGAATGAGGCCTGACGTGGTCTCTGCGAGAATGTTTGCAACCAGCGCATTTGTGGAAAGAGGTGTTTAGACTGGGGCCAGATGTTTTCCTTGGGAAAAAACATTCAACAAACCCGGACATCTTCCATATAGTAAGAATGAACAAACAAAAGAAGTGGGTGTGTCACAAGAAGAAGCAAGTAATGTGCATGGTATTGTTCAGAAGTGGTTTCACTATATAAATAATGGAAGAAAAGACAAAAACAGCCCTGGCCAGTGTGGCTCAGTTGGTTGGAACATCGTCCTGTGCACCAAAATGTTGTGGGTTCATTCCCTGGTCAGGGTACATGCCTGGGTAGCAGGTTGGATCCCCAGTTGGGGTGCATCAGAGATAATCAGTTGATGTTTCTCTCTCTCCCCCCTTTCTCTCTCCAAAATCAGTAAACATATCCTCAGGTAAGGGTTAAAAAAAGTGACGAAAACAAATGTTTGTAGTTCTGATGTGTGATAGGCACTATGTCAGGTTTTATGAACAGTATCTCACATAATGTTCCCAGCAACCCTGCGAGGTACGTGTTAATATCCCTCAACTCAAAGACAAGGAAACAAGAGCTAAGACATCAGTTTGTTTGACCCACATCACTGGGGCAAGCCCTGTAGCCAGGATTTAAACGAAAGTTTTGCTCCAGTACCCACATCATTTCCTCTGTATTAGAAAGCAAGGAGCTTGAAAGAGAAATGAGCCGACATGTCAAAGCCAACGTGTGGTTACTGTGGAAAGAAGCAGGTTTTGGAGGGCCTGGCACCCTGGGCCTGCAGACTGCTGGGCTCTGTCCTGGCATGTTTTACCCAGCATGGTGTGCGTGGTGGGCAGGAGCTACAGTGAGCAGTGGTGGCCCCCAGGGTCCCCTGCTGCCCAGGGCCCAGCCACAGGGCCCTGCAGTCCTAGAAGCTGAGCAGTGACTTCTCTGTAAGGGGAAAGGGGAAGCCATTCTCATGGCATCACAAGTTAAAATGCAGAACTCATTTTTGCCTGGAAACCAGGTCCTCCTTGGTATTGGGTTCTGGTCTGCAGTGACAAAAAGCCGCTGGACTTGCTCTGTGTGGGCAGGTCCGGGAGCCCAGTCACCATGTGTAACATATATTCTGTGGGACATGTGTTCATTGTTTAGCTTTCAAATGGGCCCTTGGAACAAAGCCTGCCCATAATTTGAGAACAGCCTACCTTGGAAGAATATTGAGCTTTGAGGTGTTAACGCTCTGAGTTCCAGTGCTGAATAAGGGGCTGGCCGAGGGGTGCGCTCCTCAGTATCGGGCTGAACAGGGGCTGTGCTGGGAGCTCTACATTTCGTGGGGGGAATTGGACTTGCACAGAGGTCAGTTAACATTTCCAAGGGTATACAGCTAGGGAGAATGGAGGGCTGAAGCTCAGGTTCTTTGCAAAAGGAGTCAAATCAAACCCGGATTGAATGCAGAAATCAGCAGAGGTTGTCTTCCTGTCTTCAGTCTTGACACTCAGCATCATTGTGATAGGAGAAGAAAAAAGGAAAAAAGAAATCCATCGGCTTTTTTAAAACATGCCAGTCCCTGGTGTGACTGTGGCACCAGCAGGATAGTAATGTCTCTCATGCGGGTTCCTGCCCCTCCCCCCACTCACGGTCCGATCGCCCTTCCTCCTCTCTGTGTCTCCTGGAAATTCTTACTGTACAATCAGTAACTGTTCAAAGTCACCAAGAGAGCGGCCCAATGGGAAGGGGGAAGGAGCTCAAGGATAGGAAGAACATGACAAAGTAGTAAAATGGGGCAGGTGGGAGTGAGTTCCATAGGGTGCTGAGGGCACGCCCTGTAGGGTTGCCTTTTCCTGCCAGGCCTCCCTCTGCACCTCCGGCCCCACAGCCCAGGGACCCACTGGATTGCTGATATTGTTGGCTCCAGTCTGTTTCCAAGCCTTCATACATTTCTTTCAGGCTGGGATTTCTGCCCCTCTGTGAGCCAGCCCCTGCACTAGCCCAGGAGGATCCATCCTGACCCAGGTGTGGCCAGGTGATCCCGTCCTCCCAAATCAAGCTGTTCCGCACACTGTTGGAGGTGCTGATCTGAGTCTTTCTGGAGTCCCAGTGGTCTCCCAGGCATTGGCCGCAGACATGTGGGGGCAATGCTCCCTATCCCTCATCCTCCTGTGTCTTTTTAGCAACCGTGAACCCACTACCTACGATGTGCCAGTCTTGTGTGATGAGCTGGGGCAGAAAGAAAAATAAGATGTAGTCCTGTTCTGGAGGAAAGCACAGGAGAGAGACAGAGAGAGGGAGAAACGTAAATGGAGAATTTTGGTGCATGAGGAAGGCCCAGAGAGTTTGAGAGCAAAGATAAGTGAGTATCTGAGTCTCCTTGGGGTTAGGGAATTGAGAAGCCTTCTCTGCAGAGATGACGTCTGAGCTGGGCATCGAAGAGGAGGAAGCATTTTACCTGCCGTGCAGGGGATGGGCAGCGCCTATGCTATGAGTGAGTCGCGAGGGTGCAGTCTGAACAAAGGAAGTCTGGTGTTGCCAGAGCACAGAGGTCTGGGATGAGCTGAGTTTGGGAAGTCAGGTGATATTGTTACTAAACTAAGTGTGTGGGCTTCTCTCTTTAATCAGATTGGGATGGGCAGCTGTGAGATGGTGCTTCCAGGTAGATACCAGTGATGTTGGAAAGGCGCTATGGACGGAAAGTCCTGAAAGCCAGACACTGTGAACCCTAAAAGTTTGTTTTAATAAGCAGTATGGTTAGAACTTTGGAAATTCAAAGGGCCTGAAATTGCATGTGTGTGCATGCCAGTACAAAATAAGCATCCCTTACTGGTTCTTGTATTTCCAAAATCCTATTAATAATCAATTGCACCTGACCCTGGCTGGTGTGACTCAGTTGGTTGGACAAGGATAAAAAAAGTAAAAATACATATAATTAACTGCATCTGTATTGCAGGGGCGACCATTCTCCCCTTAATTATTAGAGTAGAAGAATTCCCTCACCCATCACCCCAAGATCTGCTAGTTCAACACCCACTATTTGAAGATGTCAGGTACTGTTATACCCATTCTACACATGGCAAACCAAGACCCAAAGAGGCCAAGAAACTCACCCAAGGCCAGTGTGAGTGGCAGGGCAGGCTTCAAGTATGTTTGTGTATCTGCACATGTTGGCTTCACTGGAGAAGTGGCCAGGCTTCAGGGGGGATGGTTTCCGCCTCCCCTAACCCTTAAAGTCAGGACAGGAGGCCTTCCGTCCAACCTCATCACTGCTGTTCTTTCCCAGCAAAGGTTCTGTTTTGTTTTTTGTTTTTTAAATCACAACCAGAATGGCCTTGAGGTATTCTTTGTTTGTGTTTTTGTTTCTTGTAAGTATTCATTCCATCCTTTATTAAAAACATGTCTTTCGAGAAATCACTGAGTGATGAGTGAACTGTTGAGGCAACTCTGGTTTGAGGGGAGAGCGCCCTTCCACAAGGACGCGCAGCGTGTGCCACTGCTTTGTGGGCAGACGCGGAGTCAAGGTCACAACGTCATCGTGGTTTTCGCTCTCTCCCTCTCTTCTCCAAGTACAAATACAAGGCAATTTCCAAAGGCTCTTCATCATGAAAAAAAATCTTCCACCACATACCCGAGGTAGCCATCGGTTTCTCTAACCCAATAAAAATGCATCAAATACCCACTTTCTACAAGGTGCAGTGAAAGCATATTGCTAAGAGTTTTGTGTTTTATAAACTGTAAGTTGCCATTCAGATTGTTCTTAGAAACCTAAGACTGGGCCCACGGGAACACACCAAGATACTCAGTTTCCCCTTTTCGCTCCAGATGGAGCCCTCGCTCAGGCTCTGGGTCCAGGTGTTTCCTGGAGTGGAAGAGGCCTGGATTGCTACTTGCTTCAACAGTGCCCTTCAGACTCTGTTTGGCTGAGCTGTTCACATGATGGGACCATTTTCTGTTTGTTTCTGCTGTGCATGGTGGGACAGGGGCCCTGCAAGCTGGGGAAGGACCCTGCCCCTTGTGGGGAGCGCAGCACAGGGGGAGCTGGGAGCGCAGCGTGGTTTGCTTGGCCCTGGGTGACCCTGGCCCTCCTGGCCTGGAATGCGGTTGTCCAAGAGCTGCAGCCAGCAACCGGGGACGAGGGACAGCAGCCAAGAAACATCGAAGCCACAGGCTTTAGGGAACAAAGCTGGGTGAGGCAAAAAGAACTATTGCTAAACCAAAATATTTAACTAGATTTCACTTTTCTCTTTCTGTCCAAATTTCTTGCTTGAAAGTTTAGCTTTGAAGATATTTCTTTTCTTAATGTTCCAACAATATTGTTCTTTTAATCTTGTTTTTGGGTGGAACATAGACTATTTAGATTATTTCTAAATTGTAGCCTCGAGTTTCTCCGATTCCGGGGCATGCTCTCCACCACAGGTCTTTGGCGCTGCCCAGAACTTCTTCTCGAACAGGCCAGCGTGTGCGGAAACAGCCCGCCTCAAACTGACATTTGGATCTTTAGTGTGTGGTATGTGCTTTGCAAATTTTCTGAGAGCTGCTAAATTGATTACATATATTTATAACACATTTAGATTCTCCTGAGTCTTAGTATAGTTCATGCCAGTTCTTCCTATAGACAATACATGCTTTAAAGAGCATAATAACAGAAGTGTTTATAAGGATAATAAGATTTATAGAGAGAAAGTTTTTCACCAAAAACCATGTTTTCAGAGAATACAACCTTTGTATTTCGCTTGGAAGAACAAAACGAGAAGCTCCCTGGTCAAATATTGAGCTTCGCTGTTTAGTTTCTCTTGCATACTCCCCCAGGTCATCCACGACACTTATTTTTAACAAGCTCAACACCCCATGAGAGAAGAGCCTCTTCCATCCACTTAGGAAAACAGTGTCCCATTAGGAAAACAGACGCCATCCCCACCCCCAAGCTCCGCACCAACCCCCCAGGCTGCGTGCAGTGCTCTCATCAGGGAACCAGCCAGTGTCACTCCACAGGGAGTGAGCTCAGCCCCCCCCCCGCCCCACCTCCCTTGAATTGCTCTTCCTTCTTCCCTCAACCTTCACTGAGTGCCTGCTGGGAGTCTGACACTGTGCGGGCCCCCAAAGTGTCCCCAAAGAACAAACCACGATTCAGGCCTTTGGGGTGCTCCCAGCCTGTTGGGGGAGAGAGATGTGCTCCTGAGAACAGGCCAAGCTGAGTGGGGAGGACGGCAGTTGAGAGAGGTGGGGAGGGCTGCGTGGGTGGGTGGGAGAGTTGCCGTCCCCCCCCCGCCCAGAGCCTGTCACGGTGCAGCTGGTTCGACCTGGAGGGACTGGTAAAAACCGGTCAGGCTAGACTGGTGAGAGAGGCCTTCTAGGCCAGGGGAGCAGGAGCAAGACTCGGGGGCAGAAGGAATCCAGCCCAGGATGTGTTGGGGAAGATAACAGTTTGGCTGGTAGTCTACCTCAGGAGTCTTCAGAGGTCAGCCAGGACACATACCGCAGCCAGAGGCTGACTTTCAGTCTGTAACCTTTGATAGGCGTTGAGAAGAGGATGGCAGGATGCATACATGACATCAAGTATAAGCACTCTAGAGGGGCCCTGGTGAAGACCAGTATCGGGCTGAAGGTCACGCAGAAGGTCATCATTTCACTGGGTCCACGTCCCTCCAGCCCTGTGGCACTCCCCCTCGTCCCCTCCACTTTGCATTGTGCTGGGAGTCTTCTACTCAGCCAGGCACTCTGGCTGGTAATAGTAACTAAAATGGTCTTTTGAGGCAGGGACCAAAAGACCTGAGGGGGTAGCGTTTGAGAGGACGCCACCACGCACACTTGCTCCTCCACCACGTCCCACGAACACTTGTCTGCAGTCCATGCCGCTGTAGATGGAGTTGCTCGTGTTCTTCCAGACAGCAGGTGCTCAGGCCGGTGCCAAGAGCAGTGTTTCCATAACCAAGCTCCCAAGAGGAAAAAGGAATCTTCTTCTTACATTCTTTCCGTAGAGCCCCTGCACAGTAGACGCACTGCACTGAGTGCTGACTTTTCCTCCCAGTCCCTCCAGCCATGTAATTTATGAGGATCCAGAGAAAGAAAAACATATTATGCTGAATATTCTTCTGTAAGAACTGTACTGTTCTTACACTACCTAGGGTGAAAACAGGGGCTCAGGTGAGTTCCACTATAGTCATTCAGCTGTGTGAGGCTCAAGGACAACCCCAGGTTCAAATCCCTCTTGCTTCTGACAAACCAAATAACCTGGGATGGCAACTGTCTCACAAGACTGCTGAGTGCTTATTGTTTCTCTTAGAACTTATTTCTTAAAGATCCACAAGGATGTGTGCCACCTGTGTTAGGAGCAACACAGCAGAAGTTCCGCCCTCTTGGTGACACCTTTTCAACTACTCGATCTGACCTTTCCCTTTCTCCGAAACCCACTCGCACTTGCCATCAGAGTCTGCAGTTAGGGCCACGTGAAAGCCTGAGTAAAGACCTTGCATGACATCAGGCACAAGTACTTCATGTGGCTTGGTTTTGTCTCCCAAACTAAATTGTAAATCTCTGTGATTAGGGGCCATGTTTTATGTTTCTGTGAATTCAGCCTCTGTCTCTAACACAGAGGTTACACGGTAAGTACAGGATAAGTATCGATAAATTTGCTGTGGATTTTTCTATCCAAGTGGAAATGTAGATGTTTGCCCCTGAGGAGGGTCCGAGTCCCCTGGGCTGGGTCACTGTGTGCTGTTGTGCGCTCATTCACACCACTTGCCACACACTCACAGACGGAGCCTTGCCACGCGGGGCCCTTCCAGCACTCATTATCATGTTTTCTCTTAGCTCCTAAATGGGAGGCTCAGACTCCTGCAAACCGTCCGCAGTTCTGGCCAGGCCTTGGCCACCTGTGAGGGCGCAGAGATTCTGTGAGTGCCTCAGTACGCAGAATCTGCGAGCGGGAGCCCTGCCTGAGTCGGAGCGCAGGGTGCTGCACTCCATCAGTTGGGTGGCATGCACCCCCCTGGCAAGGTCTCGCTCCATTTTCTTTGTAAAACCTGATGAGGATCATTTTTTAAAAGTAAGAACGGTTTCATTCTGCCACTCAGCTGCTCGGGTGGACGCTGGCAGGGGCCCAGGGGAATGTGTGCGCACTCGAGGGCCAGCGTGGCCTCCCTGCATTATGTGGGGAGGCTCCCTTTGTGCCCATAGAACCGGGCGCTGCATAAAGCCCCAGTGTCCTCCCCACAATGCACCCAGTGTGAGAAGTTCCTTTTCAGCAGCGCTACAAATCTCACCGAGATGTACTTTGGCTCTGTTTTCCTGTAAGCTTTCATGTCTCAGATTCTGAAACATCCAGGCTTGGTTAGTGTCATCTTTCTGTTATGACTCCATCTGGTAAAAGCCTCTTTAATTTCCCTTCCAAAGTGACTGATTTGAGCAGGAAAAAAAAAAAAACTCTTTTTTCCCTAAAGACTAAAACAGCAATTAAGATTTTATAGCAGTGTGGCCTTGGGAAAATACCACTAATTAGCTACAGTCGACACTGTGGATTAGACAGTGTCCTGTGCAAGACTGCCACCAGGCAGCGCTCTGGGTTTCCAGGCCTTACCCTCTCCCTGGAGTGCCTGTCCCCTAGTCTTTCAGTGGTCAGATCTCATCATCACTTCGCTGGCTCAGATACCACCTCCTCCTCCTGGAGCCCTCTCTGGTCTTTTACATATTCCCCCTCTGAAATCCCAGAGGGTTTTGTGTGCTCTTCTCTTGGAACCCTTATTTTCTTCTTTGTCCTATCTTAATACCTCTTCCGTGACTTTTACTATTCTTTAAGATCCTGTAAGAATCTGTCTTCCTAATCATTAAAATTCCCATAATGCCTAGCACAGTGCTCTACACATACCAGACATTTTTTAAAAATTTGGGGTGTGGGGTAGAAAAGGAAGGATTGGGAATTATTTGAATGAATCATATTCAATCATTTTGTTTTTATAGTTTTCAGTTTTAGTTTTATTGAGATGTAATTGATATATAACATTGTATTAGTTTTAGGTGCACAAAACATATATATTAATATTATATGTATATGATTACTACAATAACTTTAGTTAATATCCATCACCTTGCATAGTTATAATTTTTTTCTTACGATGAGAACTGTTAAGATCTGCACTCTTAGCAACTTTCCCACACACACACAGTGTTGCCGACTGCAGTCATGCTGCACATCACAGCCCTGGAACTTAGTTCTCTGGCGGCTGGGGGTTCGCAGCCATGCCCGCCACCTTCAACAACCTCCACACCTGGTTCGGGACTGTGTTGTCTGCTGATCATGGTGATGGCAGCCTAGCCGTGGCGATGCCCTCATTGAACATTTGCTACATAGTAGACACGGTGATAAGCACTTCACATGTATGCCCATCTGAACGAGGACGAAACTTTGTTTTAGAGAGAGTAAACCACTTGCCCAGCAGCCCAAAATGGATAAATGATAGAAACAAGATTTGAACCCAGGTCCATTAACTACAAAGGGCCAACCATTAAGTATTCCATTACACTAAAAACTATCTGTCATTAAACAACTCTTGTTATGTGAGAGTAGGCCTTTCCCTTTATTCCCGTGAAGGTTGGGCAGGGGGAGAGGGGAGAATTAATGCCCTTGTGAGATCAGCCTGGAACGAAAGCATTTCGTAGCTAGAAAGAGCATTGCAGGTCATCATCTACCCTTACCCAGCTCCAGCCACTGCCTGCCAGCCTGCCTGGGGCTTCTGGGCCAGGGGAGTGGGAAAGCGCATGAGCCTTCCCGGGCAGCTGGGCTCAGAGAGGAATTGTCATCGGCCTGCCAAGCCTCTTTTCAGATTGGCTACTTTATAAATGACTATAATTGCACCAGCCTTTGGTAGAAGACTTTGAGCCTAATAAAAATGTCAAACTCATTAAGAAGTTCCCCAAACTAAATAAACCATGCAGAGGCTGAAATCTTTGATGGCTCTGATTTTGCGAATCACAAGAACGTGGACAGACAGCTACCGTTTATGGTGCTACTGAAATGTCACTATTTATTGCTTTAGCATCATCTTGTCCTGGAAGTTTGGTTGCAAGATCAGGAATCTCTTCTGAAAATATTGTAGCACGTTTTTTTCTTTATGTAATAAAGCCGTTGTGCGTAGGGGTGTTCCTGTACTGCTCACAAAACCAAATCTAGGGTAAACACACATTTGATTAGCCTGGAGTCGTGGCCAGCATCTCATTATGTTGGAAATTTTTAACATCGGGCTGGAAGGGCCTTTTTCTCCCTTGAGGGTAGCTTAGGAAAACCATGGGAAAAACAGAAGGTGCACCAGGGAAGGTTTCACACATAGGAGAAAGGGTTTCAGCTGGACCTTAAATGTTGGGTTTGGAGAGGCGGAGTTCGAGGAGATGGAAATGAGCTGCAGGGTAAGAACAGAGAGGGGGAAGGGAGGTGGTGATAAAGAAGGTGAGCTGACCAGAGCTCAGGGTTTCATACTGGGGAACTGGAAGGAGCCAGAGAAATAATTGGCACATTTCTAATAATTTGTTAAAGTTCTCTTAGATGCCAAATTCTGAGCTAGCAACTTTGCAAGATTGCTTCAGGCCTCACGACAGTCCTATAAGGTGAGTGTTATTATACTCAGTTTAGAGATAATAAAATCTTAGGCTCATGCAAATCCAGAGACAGAAAGCAGATTGGTGGCCACCAGGGCCTGGCAGTGGGGAGGGGGCGTGACCTCTAAGGGGGATGAGGCTCCTTTGGGGGCAATGAAGTGTTCTGGAACTGGATAATTGAGATACTGCACAACTTGTGAATATATTACTGAATTGTATGTTCTAAAGGGGCAAATTATATGATATATGAATTCTTGAAAAATAATTAGGTAAACTGAGGTTCAAAGAGATCAAGTGACATTCTCAAGGTCATGAAGCTAGAGCTTTCTGACTCCAAAGTTTGCGATCTTGCCCCTAGGTCACGCTGCCATCTGCCCTTTCAGGACTTCGGAAGGCTGAGCCATGAGGTTTGCCACACAAATGCTCTGATGTTGTCTGACAGATACAGTGTGGAACCTAGTGGGTGGTGGGTATCTAGTAGGAAGTAACACACTCGATACTGGCTTGGAAGATAATGAGAACAATTCTTGATCTCCCCCAGGTCATGATGGAGACCCTGGCTGGCTGGCTGGCTCCCAGGGCACAGGGACTGACAGAGCCCTGTGAGGCAATAGTTTTGGTGCCTGCAGCTAGTGGGCTGTGACAGGTAGGGTCTGTGGGAGGGGACCGCATTATAAGGAGCTTTAAATGCCCTCCCCTCTGGCGGGGGATTTTAATTTAGTGCTGGGGGCAGCGGTGCACTACTGGTGCCGGAAGGTGTCCCAGCAGGGCACAAAGGACGGGTTAACATGAAGGTATCATGGGCCAGGAAGGCCAGCTGCGGCCATCCAGACATGAGTAGGAGAGGGTTTAGTTCTGGTAGTGCAATGGAGAGGAGGTACGAATCTGGGAGAGGTTTAGAAGAGAGACAAAAAAAAAAAGATAGCCTTCACAGATGAAGGAGAGGAAACAGTTGTAGAATCTCCTAAGTTTCTCTCCCTGTTACCTCTGGGTTTTACAGGCTGGAAGGCTGGAGACCTAAGGGTGTGAAGGATGGACATGAAACAGAAAGGAGGCCCAGTGTGAGGAGAAGATAATGGAAGAAGTTGGGGACGCAATGAGTCTGGGGTAGTGACACTGGAACATGTATCAAGAGTTGTGCCAGCCTCCTACCCGGGCCTTCCTCCCAGACGGGGTCAGCCTCTCCCTGCCCCCCACTGTAGGAGGCAGGCCCTGGTTGCTGTGCCGGTGACAAAGATGTGAGAGTAATAACACTGGCAATCCAAGACATTTTTATAACAATTTACAAATCACTTTGACATCTTTTATTCTACTCACTGACACCATTTTATGGTAATCTTGTGGAATGGTGGGTTTGCCCTGCATGAAACTATACAGCTGCATATCTATGGCATTCCATTACGCACTTTGGGGAATTTATACCAAACGTACTTACGTCCAGGAGTTGGCCTCAGGTGAGTGGCACAGGGAGTTCAAGAGGAAGGATCAGAAGAAAGGCCTGGAATATCAGGATGCAAGATGGGACACTCCACCAGTACATAGTGGGGTGTGTGTGTCCTCTCCATCAAATCCACCGACACCTCATTCAGACTTAGGGGAGCTCCAGAAAAGTTCACACAAGCATGGGCTGGGAAATATGTGTGTATGTTCAGTGTTGATTATTGGCTATTTTAGGTGTATAAAACATTGATTGTATATGCAAGCCAGAAGACGGTAGAATGTATCCTTAAGTACTGAAAGAAAAAAAGAACTGTCAACCTAGAGTTTTATATCCAGTGAAAATATTCTTTAGAAATATTGGCAGAACACATGTAAAGGAGGAAAATAAAGCAAGAAATGTCATTAGGAAATGCATGGAGTAGGGACCTCATTTTTAAGTAGGACGGTCAATGGAGACGTTTCTGGGAAGGCAGCAATTATTCAGAGACTGCAGGTTGGTGAGGGTACGAGCCGTGTAAACAAATGGGAGCACAGTGTGCCGGGCAGAAGGCCCCGAGAAGGGTGCATGCCCGACACGTGTAAGAGATGGCAAGGAGACCGGTGTGGCAGGAGCAGGGGGCCCAGGAAGAGAGGAGAAGGGGGGACCTCGTAAAGTTGACAGTAGACCAGACTGTTAGGTTTTACAAGAAGGATAAACATAAATCTTGTTTGCTAGTACAATCCAAATTTATACCTACTATCCTGATATTATTTTATTCTAAATAATGTTCTGGTTTGGATGAGAAACTTTGTGGTAACCCTAATTATAGATCATTTAAACACTTTGACCTATTCACTATTGAAATGGGGACCCCTGGAGAGTTTCAGCCAGAGCCCTGATTCTGACAGGACTGACCGCCGTGTGCAGGGCGGCGATGCTTGGGCAGGACAAGAGAGGGGACGCCAGTCCGTTGCCTATTGGATGAACCTGAGCGAGAATCAGGGTGTCTTGGATCACAGGGCAGCAGTGGAGGTGGTGAGAGGCGTCTGGGCTCAGGAAGGGTTTGGAGGGAGAGTGGCATCCTGGGTGCGGGCTGTGGGAGGAAAACGGGAGCAGAGGGCGACATTCGGGTTCGTGGCCTAAACGATGGAAAGGATGGAATAGCTCCCAGCCAGGGTGAGGAAGACTGTGGGAGGAACAGACAGGGAGGGGAGATCAGGAACTAGATTTTGGACTGTGAAGTCAGCGGTGCCTGTTGGATAGCTAAGGGGAGATGTCAGAGAGCTAGCAGGTAGAACAGTCATAGGTTCGAGGGAGCTTCAGGCTAGAGAATAAGTGTGGGCTTAATTCTAAGAGACTGGACGAGCTTTCCAAGTGTAAGCGGAGGAGAGACGATGGTCAGAAGACAGAGCCATTGGATGCTTCAGTGTTTGAAGTCAGTGAAATAGCAGGACAGCAGCTAAGACTAAGGAGAATCGACCAGGGAGAGAGGACTAAACCCAGAGAGCATGTTGAGCCAGAAGCCACCGGAAGGCGGTATTTGGAGGAGGGGGAGTGATCAGCTGGGCCCAGTGCTCCTGTCAGGCCCTGTGAGAGGGTGGGTGTGATTCACTGCTGGGTCTAGTGTCGCTGGGTTTGGTCCTCCGCAGCCTTGACAAAGGAAGCGTCTGTATGTAGTGAGGGTGGAAGCCTGACTGCAGCAAATTAAAAAAAAAAAAAAATGTTGCCTCTTTACGTGGGGTGGGGGGTTGTTTTGATTTGTTTTTTGTTTTTTCTTTTTCCTACTTTCAAATACCCTCCTTGGTCCTTGGGAAGAGCAAAAGACAAAGGCACTTTTTCCAGAGACCTCTCTAGCCTACTTGGTCCAGCGGCTGGCAGAGGGGCCCCAGAAGCAGCATGCTTTTCTGTTGCTGGCACCAGGCTGCTTTTGAGGATGAGGGCATCTTACAGCAACATGATAATTCACTTTATATTTCTTGTCATGTAAGCTCCTGCAGCAAGGCAAACACAATTTGGGAGCCACAAACTCCACAAGGAGACAGGGCAGACTGCTCAAAGGAACAAGACCTCCCAGAAACAACCCCTTTCGAGTGGCAATGGCAATGTGGTTGTCCTTAAAATTGCAAGATGATGTTTGAAAACATCTTAGAGCAGGAAAGAAGCAGAGCAGGATGACAGCCTAGCTTTGGGGGATGAATTAGGGGAAAAGAAAGAATTCGTCAAAGCTTTTCAGGGCCAGGAGCTCAGCAGTGCTCCAGCAGAAAAGTGTTGGTAGGAAAAGAGAGGCCAGCTGGGAGCAACGTGGTCGCTGCAGTCTGGGGCCTTTGCAGGAGGTATTGTACAGATGGAGATGGTCTGTCACTGGCTAGAAACTAAGGCCGGCAGACCCAGGAGGCCCTGACTGGGAAGTGGCAGGGAAAGTCCTGTTTGATGGGAGAGGTGGGCTCTAAGAGCTGCGGCAGAGGTTGGAGCAAGGCAACTCTAGTGTCCTGGCAATAAGTGGGGATGGGGAAGGGCACAGGCAGGTGGTCCAGCTTGCAAGATGACTCACAGGCGAGGATGGATGGCATTTGTAAATGACAAGGACCTTGAGAGGTGACCACAGGTAGTTAAGGTGTTGAAATACGAGTCGCTCACTTCTGCACTCATTTGACTAACTGCTGAGACCCAGGCATCATGCCCAGCACTGAGAATCCCAAGGTGAGAAAGATACAGTGTCTCCATGTGAGGTCGTCCCCCTCACTGTCATTCAACGATCACAAAGCATGAGGGCTACAACCGGGCAGCGAGGAGGTGGAAGCTCACTGAACCCAAGTCTCAGTGGAGGTGCACAGCTGGAGTCAGACTGATGGGCTTAGTGGAGTGTGGGTGGGAGGCCCTGAGAAATTTTCTGACACAAACACCAGGGCGTGTGGAAGAACAGGAGAGGCCCTGGGAGACGCGGGGAGCCCAGAAGTGCGGGAGCGCTGCCAGTCCGAGGGGAACGAGGGGGGATCTAGGCAGGGGCTGGGTCAGCAGCAGCTGTGGTGAGGTGCTGAGAGGGAGGAGCATCCACTCTTGCCATGGTGTGCCGGCCGCGTCACGTGCCCTTCGTAAAGGCGTTCGTGTTTCCGAGTTTAGTGGGGATCTTCCAGTTTTAAAAATGTACTCACTGTAGAAAAATTGTAAAACACAAAAAGTAGAAAGAAGAAAATAATCCTCTATTGTTAGCATTCAGAAGTATCTCTTCCTGATAATATATAATTTCCCTTCCATCTCTTTACACTTAACATTTAAAGGGGATTTCCCACATTATTAAAAATTCTGTATAAATATTATTTTAAGCAATATCTAACATTCTGTTATGTCAAAGTACAACAATTTATTTAATCATTCTCCCAGCACTGCGCTTTTGGGATGCCTTCAGTTTTATATAAATATAAATAAAGTTCAGTGAACATCACTGTGTATAAATCTTTGTTTTGGATCATGCCTTCAAGATTAATTCCCATAATTAGAATGACTGGGTCAAAGGGCATGAGCATGTTAATTCTCCTGATCCTTATTGCCAAATGGCTTTCCAACGAATGCTTCCCACCTGTGCTTCAGCGGGCAGCATTTACTCCATACTCTGCAAAAGTGAATGTTGCAATTTAAAATTTGAAATCACTTAATCTTTGTAATATTCTCACAAAAGATAAGGAAACAGACCAACAGGTTTTTCTCACTGGCTTCAAGTCACACAGCTAGTAAGGCACAGAGACAGAACCGCCACCAGGCTTGGCTAATTTGAGAGCCATCTCGCCCCCTCTCCCTGGGCAGGTAGGGGTCTCCTCTGGACAATTTTAAATCTGGAGAGTGACATGAAGTACAAGGTCCTCTTGGCCTGCTCTCCTTAGTGCTGGCTTGCATATTGGTGGTGAATCTGAAGATTAACCAGCTGGCACGAGAGAAACCTTTCTTCATATGCTGCTTCTCGTTCTTTGGGCATTTATGAGCTTTAGACTGATTATGTGGAGCGAGGGGAAAGAAGAACTGAAAATATAACGTAGGTTATTAATGTTAATAAGTAACATATATGAGTTCATACAAATCAGCTCACAAAGAGGACTGGCTGCAGTAGTTCCTAAACAGTGTTGCATAGTTCAAATTGTTGAAGGTCATTTCACCAGGAATAAGGTTGAGTCATAATCAGCTCGGCTCCATCTCTGATTCTTCCGGTACCACTTCTGCTTTCCAGACCCCACAGTCACAGGTTATGACACCCAGGTCCAGGGTCACCTCAGGATTTAACTCAGGCTTTGGGCCAGATTAGCCACATGGATTTGATTTGCTCCCTTGAAAGACCCAAATTGGCCAATAATCTCACTGGTCACACATGGGAAGTGTAAGAAAAATAACAATCAGAACTACTATTTATTGAGTGCTTACTGTATGCCAGGAACTTAGAGAAAATGAACTCTGTCAGGCACATTTGGGGCCCCATAAGCAGTCCAAATTAAAGACAGGCTCCCTGGGGTGGAGTCCAAGACTGTTGTCAGCAGCGAAGAGGTGAACACTGTTTGCAAAGGGATCTCAGTAATTTAAGTAGTCTGTATCACAGCACTTCGAGTCATGAGCACCACTTCCCTAACTTGGAGAGCATGCTACTGCTAACCAGGGGACCCCATCTGACTCACGAGTAATCGGTGACCGCCACTCCTGTGTCTCAGAGGAAACACGGGCTGGTGGTGCTTTGCCCAGTGGGGTGTGTCTCCCCACTGCTGGGCCCTGCCTTCCAACTTCTATCCTCCTCTATCCCCCGGATTTTATCCATTGCTCAGGTCAGTAAGAGAGAACGAACTCTAGAGACGCCTGGTGACCAAACGGTGACCAAACAGTGACCACAGTGACCGTCCTTAGGGAGGCCTTGGGGAACACTCAAGGCTATGGTAATTTTTTCACGACAGAACTTCTCAAACTGGCCAATGGACTGTCCTTTGAGAAAGTCTGTCCTGCATCAGGAGGGACAGGTGTGCAGGACATTCCGAGTTCCAGGAATTCACTAACACTGTGCTCATGAGTGGATGCAGGTGATTTATGCACATTCACTCACATACAGACGCACCTCAGTGATTCCGTGGCTCCCATTCCAGATCATCACAACAAAGCGAACGCTGCAATAAAGTGAGGCGTCATCTTTTTGCGGGTGGTGGGTTATGCCTTCAATTTATTTTTTAAAAAAGCAGCATTGGTGAAATGCAGTAAAGCACACAATAAAACCAGGTCTGCCTGCATTTACTGGAATATACTCATACAGTAATAGACTCTCCTTCCCTGTGTTGTATCAAACACCTGTCTTCATACCTCTTTACTCACGTAAGGAAAAGTGACACTTCGACAGTCACCCCCATATATAAATTGGCGGGGAACAGAGAGAGATGCCCTCAAAGCAACTTGGTGTGTGTGTGTATACATACACCCATATGTATACTTATGTACGTATGCATTTCTATGTGTGCATGTGTGGGTAGTGGGGAGGAAGAAAAGGAGAGAGAAAGGCTGGACTGTGGAGAGGGCTATATGAATGAACAGCATGGTGTCCTCTATTCTTGATATAAAACTATTTGCAGAGGCGCTAGCAATTTTAAAAGTGCACTTAGGTACCTTCAAAGAAATCTCATTGGAGTTACAGCCAATATGCGTGCACTGGCCCCTCGGCACTGCCGCCCTGCCAACCAGGCATCAGTCAGCCTGGTAAGTGCCAGTGTCAGTTCCAGTGGACAGACGACATTTCCCTTCTGTTTCCCTGATCCTTCCAGGTGCCTAGTACCATTGTACGCCTCCCCTATTTTCTGCATCAGGCATTTGGAGGGGCCTAGGTTTTTCCTTGAAAATGGAAGTGTTGACATTTTCCTTCTAGAACTAGACTGAGGTTGGTCGGTACCAGGCCAGCCTGTTCCATTTTGCCGTGACCTGCTTCCCACTGCCTATGTTTCATACAGAAGTTAGTTCTCTCCCTCAGCAACACCTGTGCCCATTCACTGTCGAAACTCAGCAGTTGTCCTTTTTCAGTGACGGCTGTGGACACCTGCTCTACGCTGAGCACCGGGGACCTTCGGGAGCTCTCAGTCTAGACGTAGGAGAGACAGCTCCACAACAACCCACCCATTGTGTGACATGACCAGGGAGCAACTAGGGTTCTGTGTGGAGGAAAGAGAAGGATTGATCCTGCCTGGGGAGGTCAGGGAGGGCTTCAGAGGAAGTGACATTTCAGTCGGAACTTAAAGGGTGATTGCTGTTGCCTGGCCCATGAGGACCAGCCACTAAGGCAGAGCCTACAACACGATAGGGTAACGAGGCAGGGAGTGTGGGCTGGAATGCCTAGACCCATGAGGGCACCAATGAGCACATAAGTTGGAAAACTAGGCAGGGGTCAGGTCTTGAAGGCTTGGAGACGAGCAGAAGTTGAGGAAGGCTCTTTACCTTGAACTGCTGCTGTATAGAGGCACTTAGGTCAGGGAGTATCGTGCACCATTTGTAGCTAGGACATTTGGAGCCCCAGAAGTACTGGGCCATTTGAAAGACACCTTGTTCTCCTGAAATGGACAGGAAACACTATGTGTGTGGTCAGAGAGCAGCTGAGGCCCAGAAGGCCTTTGGAAAAGGGTTGTGAATGAACAGCATCTCTCTTGCTTTTGTCAGTGTACTCACCGAAGGGGGATTTAAGCCATCTGTAAAAAAGGCAATGAGGCTTTCTAAGCTTGGATGAGCTCACAGTTTCAACTAATTGCCCCCACCCCAGGGGTTTGAAGCAAGACTTCTGCAAACTGCTTTGTGAGATGGTGCCTGGATTATAGAATTTCTGAAAACAGATGTTTCCTGGAGAAAATGCATGGAGGTGGCAGATCTGGAATTTCAAGAGCAGGCCACAGGCAGCCAGAATGGTCCCAGGCTCTGAGAGGTTGCTGGATTGTTAGAGTGTGAATCTGTGCAAGGCCTACCATGCTGCTTTCGGGGCCCACACCTATGGGAGGGGCAGTTCCATGGCGGCAGCTGTTGACAGAGAAAAGAGGGATATGCAGCTGCTGCAACTTTTGACACATTGCTGTGCGATGGGAATGGGAGGCCATTCAACTTCCTCTCAAGTCTGCTGCTTTGCCGTCTGAATTGTGCCATGTCTGAATTGGCCTTGAAAAGGTCACACTGAGAAAGAGGCCCCAGCTGTGAAAGTGTTTCCCAGCAGAGAGTCAGAGCATTGATATGTTCCAGTATCAATTAGGCTCAGTCCGAGGCTCTCCAATCAGCTTGGAGCAAGGTGGCTGGTTGTCACAGATGCTGAATGTGGCCGAAGACAGAGCACTGTTGCCATCAGTGAGAAGGAGTTAGAGAGATTATAAATTGTGCTTTTCATAATAATTCCATTTTGAAGGGTATTGTTTGTTTAATAAAGGCCTTAACCACCTGGCCATACAAATAAAGCATTTGTGGAGTCGGCTTCCTTAATTAAAAAGCGTTGTGAGAGTCACCTTGACTTCACGGAAAAGCAAGTGCGTTCCCGTGTGCTGAGGGCCTTAGTCGCAGGCACAGAGTTTGCACGCGTGGACCAGCCTTTCCTGAAGTCCTCCAGAGCCTCCAGGCCTGTGGCAGTCCTGCCCTGAGAGGATTTTACATGCCAATCAATTCAAGAAACACTGTATTATACACCCGTGGTGGAGATTCACAAGGCCCACTGGCACAGTGAAGACTCAAAGATATCTCGCACTCAGGAAACCTGGCTGATTTTGTGTAATTTAGCATTTCCCAGCCTTCTTGTCCACAGAGCCATTGTTTGGACCGGGGAGGGCGGGGGCAGGTCAGTTTTTAACACCTTTTAAAATCCTGTATATTCAGAACAACAATTTTAGGAAATGCTGATTTGGAAAACTCATACATAAATAGAAGTAGGATTTATTGATTTGTCCGGTTTTTTTGACAATGTTGAGCCAGCTAACTCTTAGAATATGTACGAGTGTACGACGTTGCGTACACAAAATGAGTCACGATCTCTGTCTCCAAACTTCTCCTCTTATCTAGACCCTGTCATATTCATAATTCCCCACAGCTACCCAAGCAAAACTGATCTGACATGTCAATTTTTTTTCTACAACCTGTTTATGAACTTATATCCACACCAGAGTTGTACTCTGAGCGTGCTTCTGTCCACACGTGGATTACATCCCCTGTAAACCAGTGAACTCCTGCAGAACCTGTGTGCTCCATAAACCAGCCCTGATTAGGTGGAATGTAAGCCAAATCCCCAGCTGGCCACTATGCTTCCTTTTATGTGGGGTGTAAGTATAGCTCATCTGGCTCAAGTGTAACATTACTGATCTCCATCTATGGTCTGAATGAGGCTTTGCTGACTGTATATCAGGCCATAAACTCACTGAATAAATAGACTCTCCCTCCCCCTCCCCATACTACAGAGGACATTTGTTACTGCACCTATTAGCCATGGAAGCTGGCTGCAGACATTCAGTTTCCATGGTTAGGGCTGGACATCAAATGGTAGAACAGAAGTGTTTGCTTCCTAAAGCACCCTATCTTTCTCCAAAATCCAGTTACTGTGTCTTGGCTGAATGTTCCTCTGTCTGCTCCAAGTAAAGCTCTTCTTCCCAAAGTGTTTGCATAGAACTCTGCCTATTCCGTGCATTTCCTTGCCACCATTTGCTTCACGCTCTTACGGGACCCATCGGGACTCAGACCCCTCACTCCTGAGGCACTGCCTAATCGCCACATCTCATTGCCTTTTCACAGGTTTGTTTTTCCACCTCCTCAGAGACTTCCGGAGGACTTATTCCTCTGACTTATAGGACGCTGAATTGTCCTGGTTCTCACACATACTCCTCAAGATGGCCCGTCCAGTCTCCATTCTCCACATGGAATGTTTCCACTCATTTATCTCACTTCTTTCCAACTAGCAAATGTAACGCTGCAGGGAGCAAACCAAAACTATGGCCCTTCCCAAATATTTCTGTTTCTCTAAATGGAGTTGTAAACTTCCCAGGTCAACTGAAGTTAAAATATTAGGATTATCTTGGACTCTCCCGTCTGCCTGGCCTCCAGTGCCGGCTGTGACCGAGTGGCACATTAGGAAGCATAAGGGCAGATCTGTGAAAGATGTTTATTGAACATCTTTCGGTTTAAGCTGTGGAGTTGTCCTGCTCTTTCTTATATTATTTCAAAGTGCTCCGTGGCTTTGTTGATATGTATGTTATCATCACTTAAAAGATGCGTGTGCTTTATTGGAGCCCTCTATTTATCTGCGATTCTAGTGCCCATCCCATGTCTGGAATAGCCATGTCTGTCATTGACTTTGTGAGCCTAGACCAGAGGTTTTACTCACTGCCCAGCTCAACCCTGCACTGGATTTTTGAGAAGAGTAAGATTTGGTTCTGACTTTATGAAGAATCACCTCATTGGAAAGAAAAGCCATAAATCTGAAATGTTTAAATAACTGTTTCTGAAATTATTTAATTAAATCCAGAAACATATGGTTGGGATACATACTTCAAGTACAGGAAGAGAGGGAGGGGTCGGTGCTGGTTATAGTCAGTGTGGAAGGCTCCCCCAAGGATGGGACTCTGAGTGGAGATGAGAGATGTGTAATGTAGAAGAGAGCAGTAATGGGAGAGAGAGAAACTTGGGACTATTGCTTCCTCCTTTCAGAATGGAAAGAGACAATGAGCTAGACCTGGCAGGGCAAGAAGCATCTCTGTGCATGTAGGTGAAACCCCCAGAAGTTACCGAAACCAACTCCAGCTGGGTGTTGTGTTGGGTACTTTTACAACCAGCAGATGAGGCCTGGGTGTGAGGTGTCCCAACGTGTGGGAAAGGAAGGTGCCACCCTCCCTGCCAAATGCTGCCCTAAAAATAGGACCTCAGAAAGGGCTGGCATTGGGAGTAGTTCTTAGATTACACTACCTTCCATGTAAATCAACTGGCAGGCATTTAGTTTTGCAAATGAGAACAGTGGGCCAGTGTTTTATAGCTCTCCACTTCTTCCCTGGCTCTGTCACTCTCCCCTTTTAAATGGAAATGGAAAAATGGAAATGAGGTCTGGGTGATGCACAGGATCTCTATTTTCAGAAAAGATAAACAAGGTCCTCTGACGGCAGACTCCTAAATGGAATACGGCTCCTCAGGGATGGAAGCCCGAAAATAAATTTAAACGTCACTAAGTTGGTAAGTAATAAAATAAGACAACCAATATCAAACCCCTAAACTTAATTCACTTTATGATGATGTGGAACATCACTGAAAGAAAATGAAAGCCAAGGAAACAGGGAAGCTTCCAGAGAAACCCATGAGACGACGCTGGGAGATCTGAGCTCAGGCGTCTGGAAGGCTGGCCGCATGGGCGGAGGGACTGAGGATGAACGCACAGTGGTGGAACTTAGGGCAACAGGGTCAGGAAGGCCAAGGCTGGAGCCAGTCAGGACTTTTGAAAGAAGGGCATCTAGATAATTAGGGTGTCTTGTTGGTCTGCAGGTAAGCAGGGCAGCAGACCAAGTGGTCGGGGTAACGTGTGCATTCGAGGAGCAGGAATCCTGGGTTTGGGGCCCTAATCATGTGACACCAGACAAGCCACTGAGCCTGTTTTCCCAGCTGTGCATGAGGATAAAAGCACCTCCCTCCGAAAGTTGCTATGAGTATTAAAAGTATTAAAGGAGCACATATGAGGTATGTGTACATATAACATGTGTTTTACATAGACTGAATGTTCAAGAAATGGAAGCCACTCTTCCTCCCTCTCCTCTTCATACCATCTTTATCATCCTTTAGAGCAAGAAAGAAGAAAGGAAAAGGTCAGGCCTACTCCTTAGGACCCCAAGAATAATGCCAATACTATCAAAGAGAAACAAGGATTCTGCCTTTCCCTAGATGGAAATTGCTCTTTACCTGAGAAAAGTTCGAAATACCAGGGTAAAGCAGCACCAGTGGCCCGGGAAAGCGAGGAGATGGAGAACCCATGCATCGAGATGAGCCTGGGCTCCTGCTAACACTAACTGCGTGTGAGCTGGCCCCAGAACCCCAGGGAGAGATGCCCCCTCAGTGTGGATGAGAGAGCACTCCCCTGGCAACTTCTTTCCAAGCTGCCACAACCTTCTGGTCACTCTTCTGACTCTCCCCACTGGACACAGACACCTCAAGGCAGAGACCATATCTCACGTACTGTTCTTTCCCCAGTCCCAGCACAGGGTCTGGCCCAGAATGGACACACACATACAAGTGTGCCGACTGAATGAGAGACCAGAAGATTCGCAACCGATGAATGTCTACATTTTCAAAATGGAAGCAGGGTAAAATTTGGGAGCTACAGATACCTAAGCTTGATGTTAATGCAAAAAAAAAAAAAAAAACAAAAATCTTGCCCTGGCCAGTGTGGCTCAAGTTGGTTGGAGCGTTTTCCCCTAAACCAAAAGGTCATGGTTTCATCCCCCGCCAGGGCACATGCCTAGATTGTAGGTTCAGTCCCTGGTCCAGGCGCTTAGGAGAAACAACTGATGTTTCGCTCCCTCACTCTCTCCCTCCCTTCCCCCTATCTAAAATCAATAAGCATGTTCTCTGTTGAGTATTAAAAAAAAAATAAAAAGCTCTGGAAGAAACTTAAATAGCTGGTTGGAAAAATCTGCAATTCATCTAGAAATGATCAGGAAATTTGAGCTGACCATTAAAAACCACTGGTGTGATGAAAAGATTTAAACAGTGAATCCAATTGTATGTTGCATTAATAGAAATACAGGACCCTGAGCAATCATAGTACACCTGGGTTTTGCTGGTCAGACCACATTATGTTCTGCTCGGAGCAGCTTATTTTATAAAGAACACTGATAAACTAGAACACACCCAGGAGGGTGACTGGGACCAGGCATTCGGGTTCCTGTCAGATGAGTGCCTGTGACAGAGCCGTCGTGGTTTGACCTGGAGAGTAATCGGTACAGGTAGGCAGGAGGCGACACCACCATCTGCAAAGCTCTGGAACATAGGTGCTGTTCTCTTCTGCACTACTCGTAATCACAGAACTGGGGCTCGTGGACAGACGTAACAGGGCCCAAATTCAATCCACCATAAAGAAGAATTTCCTAGAAAATAGAGTGTTGCTGCCTCCAGGTGCAGAGTACCCTTCACTCCAGCAGTGGCTGGATAACCTGCTCGGGGAAGCCATAGATGGGATTCCTGCCTTGGGCAAGAGGTTTGAACTGGGTGGTCTTCAACCCCAGGCATCCATGACAGTCACACTTCATTCATCACGAATAGGATTGACTCTCAACAAGAAATCTTTCCAGACCAGGGCCGCTGTGGGGAGGAGCACTTGGAGGCTCCATTCACATTATTTTCCAGTCAGCCGCTCACAGTAGCCTGCACCTGCATCAGGGATTCGGAAGGGTTTAGCCATCAGTTTAAAGTGACTTTCAATTTGTCACCAGGGAGTGGTCCATCTATAATTACTTCTAATTATTAGAAGATAATTTGTAAGTTAGAGAACTGATTCACACTGATTCACGATATCATGGCAAATGTTAGCTAACAGGAACTGCAATCTGAGATTTCTTGAATTCCTCAAAATCCTATCTCAAATTGCTCTCCTCAATTGTTTCTAGAACATTTAGTAACAATCACTACCTTTTAAATAAAATCAGATACAAGCCAGAAGTAAATTAATGGAAATACAGGAAATTAGACTATAATTTTTCTTACATTTTTTTACTTTAAATTTTTCCATCATCATTTAGATTTAATTTGTGTTTTTGTCAGTAAATTCTCATTGCCCATCTCTTTTCTTCTTCTTCCCCTCTCTTGCTTGCTTGCTTCTCCTTTTCTTCTAAGAATTTCAATTTTTTAAACTTTCTCAGGACTCAATTAACATCACTTAAAAAAATGGTTGTCGGACCAGTGAAGTTGTGGAGCTGTTGCATTTAATACTCAGCCGAATCCTGGAAACCAAATCTGTAGCCAAACATTTGGCTTTGGTTTAGAGGCAGAAGTCGAAAAAGGGAATTGACATGCAGGTGTGGTGCAAAGCTGGTCTTAAAAATACAGATGTTATTACCTCTGGGCCCCAGGGACCTGGAACAAAACACAGCGAGCCACCCCCAGAGGTGAAACAATGGTCATAAAATGGTTTCTCGATTTGTGAGTTTTGCTGAGCTGTCTCTTTGCAACATTTAGTGACTATTTAATAACACTAACAGCTCTTTGAGCTAAATTGCTAACATTTGGGGAGCAAGGTTATGTAAAACAAAATTGAATTATGAAAACAATTTTCTAGTTAGCTCTGGCATTTCTTTATTTCTGTTTATCTTTTTCCTGAAAGGAGCCATTTACCAGTTCCTCAGCTGGCATGAGTGGGTGTCCACAGACCCCAGACAGTTGGCGTGCACCTCTGAACAGCAGGGGCTCTTGTTTCCCACCTCTGGTCCCAGCCCAAAGCTCAAAACACATTCAGTCATGGACAGAAAATCCAAGTACCCAAAGTGGTCTTTTGAAGAAAACCATGATGCTCATTGAACTTAGTTTTCATAAGACTTCTCTCTTAGCCTAGTGCTGTTGGAAGTAGTCTTACGTGGATGTAGAAACAGCATGAATTTAAAGAGACGCACTTTCTAGTAAAACTGAAAATGTGCACACCATAAAAGCAAGCGATGCCTCTTGTCGGTATACACTTCAGGGCAACCGTCCCACATGCTCCCAGCAGTTAAAATGAGTAAACTAGATGCATATGGGCCCGCATGGAGAGATCTCAAGAACAACACGGTGAAGAATGCAAGCTACTGAAGACATGTTACAATGGTGCAAAATTTTTAATAAAATACAAAATATACAATATAAGAGCATGAGTAGACCCCGGCCTCAGCAAGTGCCTCTGGGGAGGAGATTGGAGGGAGACCGAAGGCTCTTCAACATCCTAGATAATGTTGTGTTTCCCTGAAAAAGAAAACATCTAAAGCACACTTAACAAACATTTATTTTAGTGAGTACTTGGGTATAATTTTCTATACTTTCCTGTATCTTTGCTTATTTTACAAATTAAAAATTAAGCCTGAACAAGGATTTAAGCAAAAAGAATGGGAGCACTGTCGAGCACCCCAGCAGTCTCTCCCCAGCCCAGTGGAGCGGGGTGGTTGGCGTCTGGGGAACCGGCCCGGGGAGCAGGAGAGCTGTGCTCAGACCAGCCCACGTGGTCCCCTCCCAGCAGCCTGCTGTTAAGATTCTGTAAATGCTTGCTATTTCATGACTTAACTTCCTGGTCACATGCTACTTACCCAGCACAAATTTTTAATCCCACTTGGTAATAATATAAATTGAAATTTCCTTTTTTTCCCCTATTGATTGTGTCACCTTGAGGCTCAAGTTTCCTCTTCTCTCTGTACATTACACTCACATGTATAGACCCAAACAGGACACAAACTCGAATGGCCCAGCCCACTCTGTTCAGGTAGAACTTTGGTGAGTGCGAATACTGCACGTGGCGGGAAGTCTGTTTGACAGCAGCTGTTTATTTTCCCAGCTAATTCAGTTAACGCCTGATTGGAGGTACCCACCGAGTTTTGAGGTTATTTGAATGTTTCTTGGCATTGTTTTTGTTCAGCTAGTGTCACACACAGCTCTTTAGAAACATGTGTGCAGTCCCAGAAGTCAGTTGAAGAAAAGCATCCAGGGCACTGCCCACTGCATTGAGGCTGTGATCGGAGGCCTTGGGGAGACCTGGGAGAGGGGCGGAGAGGGAACAGCCCAGTGTTGGAGGTCAGACAGGTGGGGCTTTAGGTCCCACTTTACCACCTGTGAGGCCTTGGAAATGTTACCTAACATCTCTGATCTTCTGTTTTCTCATCCAAACAACAACGTCAGTAATACCAATCTCATGATGTTGTTGTTAAAAAATTAAATGACATAAGCAATGTAAAATGCTTACCCTGGCGCCTGACATTGTTGGCATTGGAAAGCACAGTTGTGGGTGTTTCTTCCTTGTCCCTGACAGAAGACAGGCAGAGACATGAGGATGCTACACATAAGTGTAAGGTGATCTGTGTGTGATGATTGACATAGAAAAACACTGTCCAGCTTTGTTTCCATAGGCACACCAAGGTTTTGCCTGGGGATTGTAACCATCTATATGCCCTTACCCAACAAAGGTCATTTCCTTTGCATGGTGATTTGTCATCAGGAGGGCATCGAGGTTAGTTCATTGTTCCAGTCAAAAGCTCAGCTGAAGCAACCCTAGCAACAGTTGTGGTATCAAATGACACAATTAGATCTACAGATTCTGTGTAAAACCTTGTACAAGCCTTGAGAAGTGAAGCCTCAGAAAGAATAGATTCAGCTCCCCCATGCCCCGCCCACCGACATCCCTCTAGCCTAGACTCACTGCCCAGTGACCAGTGTTGCTGGTACAGGCATGTCTTAGCCCTCAGATGGGGTGGAGGGTTGAAAAGGTTAACAACCAGTAGGGCCAGCTTCTGGCCAGGAGTCAAGCCTGTTTTCCAGTCTTACTGTTGGCCACTCTCTATTGCATCATCTTGAGCAAATCACTTATTTGGCTTGAAATGTCTTCATCTTTAAAAATGAGGATAGCCCTGGATGGAGTGGCTCATTTGGTTGGAGCATTGTCCTTTAATTGAAAGGTTGAGGGTTCAATTCCTGGTCAGGGTACATGCCTAGGTTGAAGGTTCAATCCCCAGTCTGGGCATGTATAGGAGGCAACTAATTGATGCTTCTCTCTTACATCCATGTATCTCTCTCTCCCTTCCTCTTTCTCTTCCTGTTTCTCCAAAAAGCAATGAAAAAAATGTCCTCGGGTAAAGATTAAAAAAAATAAATAAAATGAGGATGTAGATGATTACAGGACTTCTTGTTCTTTGGATGTGTGTTATTGATACTAAAATACACTTTTTTTCCCACATTTTAACATCTAGGAAGTCAGGATGTAACTTAAAGTTGATAGCAATTTATATTTCTGTTAAATACAGTATGAAATTCATGACAAGTACTAATAATTATACTATTTTATCAAGAGTTTCTACAGAAAAAAATGAAATTTTCCATCAAAATACAGACTGGAAACAAGAGTTGACAATCCATGTAACTCCAGTGGCAGTTGTTCACACAGGAAACAGCATGGGGGTTGCTCAGGCAGGTGTCCCGGGGGAGGGCCACCGTGGGTGCCCCGAGGGCCTCTCGGCCCTGAGGGCTCTGCAGTGTTTTGGTTTGCTACTCCGTGAGCTCGCCAAGTAGCCATAGAACATTCTGGAAAAACTAGAAGGTAGTTTGTGGGAAGACATAGTAATATTGTACCTATTAAATTATTACATGTAAGATTTCATTGAGGTGTTAACTTATTGATATTAATTAGCTGAGTATTACCATGACTGTCACACATTATTTACTTCCTAATAAATGTGTTTGGACACTAAAACTATGTTCAAAATAATTTCATATTGGTTGATGTCTTAAAAGATTTTTTAGAAGCTCAAGAGTTATATGCTGTGAGCATAGTGCCATCTAAGAAAAAATGTTTATTATTTGTGCTTTGGATAAATGGAGGTTTCATGTTAATTCATACCCTAGTAAAAGAGGATATATTATTATATTGAATTGATAATGACTTTTTGTTGCTCTTGACCTTGCATGCTTCAAATGAAGCCACTAGTTACTTGTGGCCTCATAATGACTTACCCGTTGCTTGATTTATCAGGCCTTCATAATGATCACAGCACCCGTGGTTAGCATGGCTGACAACCAAATCAATTTTGAACCTGACTATCCCAGGAATGGGGCCCAGAGGTGTGGTGTGGTTGCTCTTAGCAATTCCCAATGCCAAAATCTGGGACCAGTTATCCAAAGGGCCACATTTGAGAGCTGGCTTTGATTTCCTAATTGACAGTAGGAATCCTAGTTTATCACATATGCCATGAATTTGTTAGTCTGAAGGAACTGATCAAAACGCTGTTTCTATAAACATTCTCATTGATTCATCATTTCGGAAATCATGTAGTTTATGAGTCGGTCCTATTCTGGGTAACAGCAATTACTTATGAAAGCTGCTAGATAGATTCTGTCAAGCTTAATTAAACATTTTCTGCAGGGAAACTTCTTAAAGAATTTGTAAACTGTTGCCTGTTGATACCATTTCCCAAATATTATTCATAAAGTAGAATCTCTACCCATAAAAATAACACAAAGGCATCAAACCTCCAAATCTGGAAGCCAGTTGACTCCTTTTAGACAAATTCCATGTGTCTCATTACCTCATCACAGCTCAGCATTTGGCCTTGTGTGTTATTTATGAGTGGGATTCACTTTTTTCCTAACGCATTCTAAATCTTTTTTTAAATGTATGCTCTACTTTTTACTACCATTCTTTCATAAATTTTAGTGATCTGAAAAGCACCTAAGGACCAATGGAGAGGCTCATAACAGCAACTTTTGTAGGAAGCCCTGATAAAGAACTTACTTATCAGGGGAGATTTTTGTCCCAATTATGAAATCAGAGGAAAATCTAGAACTTTAGGGATGCCTTGGACTACACAGTACTGGAAATGTGGGGGCACGTCAGGCTAAGTAAAGGCTCAGGACAGGAGTAGCTACAGGCTTAGATTGAGGGGAAGTTTGATTCCTGGGGTCCACTCTGAGCTGGGCAGGGTTTGGACTGATAAAGAAAATAAGTGAGAGCACTCCATAAAGAACTTGAGCTGAGGAGTGATGTAATGAAAGCAATATTTAAAAAAATTAGTTTGGTAGCATTGTGGTATTGGAGGAAAGGGGTAAGGATGAGGAACACCAAGAGGCAGGAAAACCAATTTCTATTAAAAGAAAAAAAAATCGGTTCAGTGGATTGAGTGCTAGCCTGTAAGCCAAAGGGTCGCCGGTTTGATTCCCGGTCAGGGCACATACCTGGGTTGTGGGCCAGGTCCCCAGTAGGGGGTGCATGAGAGGCAACCACACATTGATGTTTCGCTCCCTTTCCTTCTCCCTCCCTTCCCCTTTCTAAAAATAAATAAATAAAATATTTTAAAAATATTTTAATTTTAAAAAAGAAAAAAATCAAGGAGTAAGGTGATGACTGAGGAAGGTAATACCTGCAGCCACCAGAGTGGTGTCAGCGTTACACCTTTAATAAGAACAACAGCTACCATTTACTAATGCATTGTGCTAAGTGCTTTACATACATTACATCATTTATTCATCACAACAACCTGATGAGTAAGTACTGTTTTTAATCCTATTTTGCAGATGAAAGAAAAGTTAAATGACTTCCCCTAAGTGATTGGTAGAGCTAGAATCTCAGCCTAAACCATCTGATACCTGGGCCTCTGCTGAAAAGGTGGGACATTAGAAATATTTGAAAGACTGAAATGAGAATCAGCCAACACTTTGCTTAGCACTGTACTTGGTATTATGACATCTTAAGGTATTTTATCATCAGAGTTTAAAATCTAACCAGATAATCAAGTCCTACAACACAAAGCAGACAGATGTCATCGGTTGGGTTCCCCAGGAAACACAGTTGGAGACTGCGTGCAGGAGGCTTGGTGGGGAGAGAGCTCCGGAAAACACCCAGGGCAGGGGAAGGATGCCGGACTGGGTGGAGGTAATGGAGACCTCAGCTGATCCTACAGGGAGTTCTGGGACTGGAATGATCCTTCAGAGCTGTCCCAGTAAAGGCAAGGGACAACTTTATACACCTCCATCAAGCAGTCAGCAGATGCTGGCTGTCCCCAGGAAGGGCACGTGCCCCCAGGAACAAAGCAGCTTCCTTGTGCTGATGACAGGTCCTGAGGAGGGGCCGCTGTGAGCCTCCAGCCTCAGTCCTGCAGGGAACCCAGACAACGCACTGCAGCAGCCACTACGCAAAACATCCGAAAATACATAGTTTTGAATGATCTCCTTTGCGATATGTAAACACCTTAAGTCACATTTTAGAGGAATACTTTCCTTTTATACTACTGTTTGGTGGGGAGAAGATGCCCAATAAATCTGTCAGTACATTTCTTTGCCATGGAATGGTGGCCTTCATTCTTGATGAAAATAATATGGAACGCATTTGGTGTGTAACTTAATTGAAACTGTGTTTTGGACCCATTTGGTGTTAATGTGTGAATCCAATACTGTTTTCACACCTGCTCTCTTTTTTATGATGCCTTGTTTAAGTGAAAGTCTAGTCTGGATTTCTTGTTTCAGACTAAAGACGGAGCACGCACTATCACCAGCAGCCGGGAATCTAACTCATATGGTATTGTGAAGTCATCCTTCAAGTCCCTCAAAAAACCTTCACCAGGCTTGCCCTCAGAAAGCAGCTGTGTGAACAGTGGCATGTGCCAGAATCACTTAGGGGACAGTCCATTGTACCACTGCAGATCTGGACACACACAAAATACAGCCGTACCTGAATTTTATCTCCCAAAGAATCTGATTCCTAGTGCCTGGGGTGGGATCCCAGTCATCCTTTTTTTTTTTTTTTTTTTTTTTTTTTGTAATAGTCTTTAAGATTCACCGGAGTTTGAAACCCCTTTCTAGTGGGCCAGTGGAGACCTTTGATAAATCAGTCTGTTCTGTGGGGATCTTTGGAAATGAGAGTAATAGAGCTTCTTTAACTTCCTCTTGTTTGTTTTAGTTACCTTATCCATTGCTCGTTAATGAATATGGTCCTTGTGTTTATCTTGATAGATAACAAATGAGTGGGAAAATGCAAAAAAGAGGCCTGTTTCTCTTTTCTTCATTTGTGCAATGAGCCTTAATTGAGCAGTTGCTATATTCCAAGCACCCCACAAAATGCTAGGAGTGCAGAGACAGGAAGATTCAACCTCTGCCTGCAGAACGCTCACTGTCTGGGGAAGGGGTGGAGACTGCCAGATGACACAGTGCTAATGCGGAGATTGGCACAGGGGCTGTGAAAGCACAGACCTGCAGTCCCTAAGTCCTGCCCTGAGAGTCAAGGAGGGCTTCCTGGAGGAGGTCTAGGGGACTCTGCAGGACTGGAAATGGGTAAGTCAGATGTGTTGTTTCCATCCATAATTGTGGCACATCTTTCTACTTACTTAGTCTTCCTTTATATCCTCTAAGAGGATTTGTATACATTTTTCTGTAAAGATCTTTGAACTTAATTCCTGAATAATTCATAATGTTTGATGCTATTATGAAGAGTATGTTATCTTTTATTCTTTTTCCGGTTGGTATATGTTGGATATAGAGAACTACAGTTGACCTTGGTATAGTATCTTGTATCTTACAACTTGGCAAACATCTAAGTGCAGATAAACATAATATCTGCAAACAATGGCAATCTTGTCTCATATTCTCCAGTCCTTATATTTCTTATTTTCTTTCATGTGTTATTGCACTGGCCAAGATCTCCATATGTTACTGGAGAGCAGCGGTAATTGTGAGCATATTCACCTTCTTCCAGACCATAAAGGGAATGTGTCTCAATTTTCTCTTTTGAGAGTGATGTTTTCTGTGGGTAGGTGATGATAGATAACCATTTGCAGTTTCAGGAAGTGCCCTTGTAAGTTTTTCTAAGAATGCTTTATCTTGACTATGAATCACACTTTAACAAATGCTTTATCTAAATTACGTCTCTTGAGATGCCCATATTGGTTATTTAGAACAGTGGTCCCCAAGTTTTTTGGCACCAGAGACTGGTTTCTTGGAAGACAATTTTTTGACAGATGGGGGTGGGGGGACAGCTGTATAGCCTGCCACCAGATGCAGCTTAATTGTCACTTGCCACTGACTGATTTTTTTTTTCAGGGTAAGCATGTGTCCTTTATTTTTTTCATCTTTATATATATTTTATTGATTATGCTCTTACAGTTGTTCCATATTTTTCTCCCCTTTATCCCCTCTGCCCTGCACCCTTCCTCCCTCCAACATACCCCCTCCCCCTTAATCCATGTCCATAGGTCACACATATAAGTTCTTTGGCTTCTCCATTTCCCATTCTATTCTTAACCTCCCCCTGACTATTTTGTATCAACCATTTATGCTCCTTATTCGCTGTAACTTTTCCCCCATTCTCCCCTCTCCTCCTCTCCCCTTCTCTGCTGATAACCCTCCATGTGATCTCCATTTCTGTGATTCTGTTCCTGTTCTAGCTGTTTGCTTAGTTTTTGTTTTTGTCTTTTAGGTTCAATTGTTGATAGTTGTGAGTTTGTTGTTATTTTACTGTTCATATTTTTGATCTTCTTCTTTTTCTTAGTTAAGTCCCTTTAACATTTCATATAATAAGGGCTTGGTGATGATGAACTCCTTTAACTTGACCTTCTCTGGGAAGCACTTTTTCTGCCTTTCCATTCTAAATGATAGCTTTGCTGGATAGAATAATCTTGGATACAGGTCCTTGCCTTTCATGACTTGGAATACTTCTTTCCAGCCCCTTCTTGCCTTCATTTCTTTTGAGAAATCAGCTGATAGTCTTATGGGAACTCCTTTGTAGGTAACTGTCTCCTTTTCTCTTGCTGCTTTTAAGATTCTTTCCTTATCTTTAATCTTAGGTAATGTAATTATGATGTGCCTTTGCATGTGCTTCCTTGAGTCTGATTTCTCTGGGACTCTCTGAGCTTCCTGGACTTCCTGGAAGTCTGCTTCCTTTGCCAGATTGGGGAAGTTTTCCTTCATTATTTGTTCAAGTAAGGTTTCTATTTCTTGCTCTTCCTCTTCTCTCTCACTCCTATAATTCAGATGTTGGAATGTTTAAAGATGTCCCAGAGGTTCCTAAGCCTCCCCTCATTTTTTAAAAATTTTTGTTTCTTCATTCTGTCCTGGTTGAATGTTTATTTCTTTCTTCTGTTCCAAATTGTTGATTTGAATCCCAGTTTCCTTCCCTTCACTGTTGGTTCCCTGTATATATATTTTTTTATTTCACTTTGCATAGCCTTCACTTCTTCCTTTATTTTATATCTCAATCATTTCTGTGAGCATCTGATCACCAGTGTTTTGAACTTTACATATGATAGGTTGGCTATCTCCTTGTCACTTAGTTTTTTTTCTGGAGTTTTGATCTGTTCTTTCATTTGGTTCATATTTCTTTGTCTCAGCACACCTGTTATGTTGTCAGGGGTAGGGGAGCCTTAGGTATTCACCTCAGCAGGGCAACCCAGGTTGCTACGTTGTGGTGCTATATGTGGGGGAGGGGTCAGAGAGGGAACAATGCCACTTGCTCAGCTCTTGCCTGGCTTTTAGTCACTTCCCCTGCTTCCCACAAGTAGATTGTGCCCTTTCTGGTGCTGATTCCCAGGTGGGTGGGTTTGTGTATGTCTAGGACCCTGTGGGGCCCTCCAATAGACTCTCCTGTGAGACTAGGAGTTTCCCCCACCACTGCAACCCCCACAGAGTTTTGCAGCCAGAGTTTTTGAGGCTTTATTTGCCAGTGCTGGAATCTTGGGTTGTGTGGTCTGTCTCACTCCCCAGTTCCTCATCCCAGCTTATTCTTACACAAATGTGGAATCACCCACTCCACCAGCAACTGCCTCCCCCACCCTGGTCTGCCAGCTGCTGACATGTCATTCATCCTCGCTGCTCCAGCTTCCCATCTCCACCCCTCCTACCAGTCTATATGAATGTTTCTTTAACTCCTTGGTTGTCAGATTTTCTGGCAGTTTTGGTTGTTTTTTTGTTTTAAATTGGTTGTTATCCATCTTTTGGTTGTGTGAGGAAGTGAAGCATATCTGCTTACATCTCCATCTTGGCTGGAAGCCCTCTAGAGTTTTGATATGAGTCTGCAAGCATTTGATTTATTATGGTCTCTGTGCAGTTGAACCTGTCTGCTAATGATGATCTGTATTTGCAGCCGCTCCCAGCATCACCACCTCAGCTCCACCTCAGACCATCAGGCATTAGATTCTTTTAAGGAGCACGTAACCTAGCTCCCTCACATGTGCAGTTCACAGTAGGGTTCGCACTCCTATGGGAATCTAATACCTCTGCTGATCTGACAAGAAGAGGAGCTCAGGTGGTAATGCAAGCAATGGGGAGAGGGCTGTAAGTACAAATGAAGCTTCACTTGCCCAACCTCCATTCACTTCCTACTATGCAGTCCAGTTCCTAACAGGCCATGGACTGGGCCCAGGGATTGGGGACCCTTGCCTTAGAACCAGTGATAGGATGAATTGCACTGGTAGACTTATCAGATTTCGTATCATCCTTAACATTCTGAGATAGAAAGCACTTGATTATAATTATTACTACTAGATTTCATTAGCTAATATTTTATTCCAGAATGTGGTGTATTAAATTAGGGAACATTGACTTATTATTTGTTCTTTCACTGTCCTTATCCAGCTTTGGAACCAAGGGTAGACATTAGTGTGATCAGCATCTCTTCTTTTTCCATGCTCAGGAGCAACTTGTACAATGGAGATTATCTGTTCTTTGAACATTTGGTAGAATTTACCCATAAAATTATCTGGGCCTAGGGCTTTGCTGGTGGGGGGGGCACGAAGGGGAGGCATAAGGAGGTGTTCAGTTACTGCATCAGATTAGTTAGTGCCCCTTAGTCTGTAAGCCTTCCGTATCCTTTGTGTTGATTTTGGCACCTGTTGTATCTAGATGCTCATGGAAGAAAAGGAACATCCACCTGGATTTTACGGAAGAGAAACAGTGCCCCAAGAGCTGTTCGAAGACAAAGGGGCACCCCATCTCTAAGCCAGAGGACTGTCAGAATGCATGCCTGTGTGAAGGACATGCCAATGTCTCTTCTCACTGTGTCCTATTTGTCCTAAGAAGGGAGTGTCAAGAGGCGAGATGCTTAGATCCTGTGCATTCATGTAGGATGAAAACTCTCTGGTGTCTTCCTCTGTGATAGGGCCAGTAGTTCTTTATCCTGGCATTGGCTTTTTGGGGGATCACTGACTTCGGGCCCAGACAGCAAAGGGCCAGCTAGCACTGAAATCACTTCTTTGGGAGAGTCTGAGATACGTGTAAAGTCTTCATTAGATAAAAAGGAGGTTTACTTAGAAGGACACATAGATATCCAGTAGCCAACAACTGGCCTTCAGAGGAGCTTAACCTGGGTTGTGAGGGGTCCAGAAATCTCATGTGAGGGTCACCTGATGAAGCTGGACTGGGAATGACAGTAGGGACATGGTAGATGTCTTCTTGTATTTAAAGGACCCCCATGGAGTGGGGCTTGTAGATTGCTTTCAGGGCACTGTGTTGCACAGAGGGCAGGAGGGAAGCAGATTTGGATTCAGAGTAAGAAGAGATATTTGCAGTTGAGCTATGAGTCCTCCATTGATGAAGGAGTTTATTTATGCAGAGGTTTCAAGAAGAGCATCTCCTGGATCAAGGCAGGAATTCGATTTTGACAATAAAGAAGAAACCTAAGTGAGGGTCATAAGCAGACTGTGCACTCAGGAAGAAATGTTTTAGAAAAGGTCACATGTGGATGAGCAAACAAACATTCCCAAATGTCAGATTCTGCAGTGGACAGTTTTATATCCTGGGCCCTCCCAAATGTCAGATTCTGCAGTGGACAGTTTTATATCCTCATCCTCTTTACTGTTTCATAACAACTTGTGCATTTTTATCCCCATATTAAATAGGAAGATACCAGGGATCAGAAAAATTAAGTAACTTCCCTAAAGGTTCACAACAGCTAAGAAGCAGACACAGGATTTAAACCAAGGTGCACCTCGTCTGAGCCCATTTGGCAGAGACCAGGGCTGCTCCTGCTTTGGTGCCCCTACAGGAGTCTCTCAGGCAACTTGTTAAAATGCAGATTCGGTTTTAGGAGGGCTAGGTGAGCCCGTGGCTCTGCATTTGTAACAAGCCCTTAGGTGATGCCGATGCTGCTGGTCCACAGGTCACACCTTGATGTTGAGGGTTTGCATGATCTTGATCAAGTTGTTAGGGAGTCTTTGACTGCTGAGGAGTCTGATGACTCTACTTCCCAGATGAGAAACTGAGAAGAAGCAGGAGCTGGCCCCTGGTGTCCATGGCCATCTGGGAAGTCTCCACCTTGACTCAGAGCCGTTGCATGTCCTGCTGAGGCATATCAGACAGGCTTCCCTGGGAATCAGGAAGAAGGGGGCTGGCAATGACAGAAATTGGCTTGGTCATCTAGTCATTCAGCTAATATTTATTGAGTGCCCATGGTGAGCTGGAGACCGTTCTTGGCACACGAGATGCAAAGATAAACAAGGCTTTTTTATAATCTAGTGGAGTGAACCTAAACCAAAACAGCTATCACAGGTTTTGGTTACACATCTACCTTATAGTTTTCCTGGCCCAAACCCTTGAAATACCCTGTCACTCTGTCAGCCTCTATGTCCAGTCTGTCACCAGATTGGCTCAATATGAATAAGCAATGTAGTGGACCCGCCAGAAAACGGATGGAGGCCCCACCTGCATAAACAGAAGTAGCCTGGACTGGCTGTCTCTGCCCAGCCAGCCTGCAGCTGGCTGGTTGGCTTCAGATCTCTGGGCCCTATCTCAGCAGGAACTGGGACAAACTGGGTTTTGTCCAGGGTGAGTGGCCAGATAGGGAGGAGACCTGAATCTGTCATATCAAGCACCATTGAAAAAACTGGCAGTGTTGGCCCTACTTCAAAATGGACAGGCAGAGGGACCCTGAGTGCCTTGCCCAGCTGTCACTCCACCGCCATGCCCTCCCTAGTCCTTCCAGGGCAGATGCCTGTCTTTCTAGGTATTGCCCTCCCTGTCTCTTCATGGTAAACAGCTTCCCCAAGCACTCCTCATCCCATGCCTGTGTGTAGTTTTTTTCTTAGCTCTTACCCTCTCTCTGGTCATATGTTCATTTCTTATGTGTTTGAGAGGACAGTTTGAGAAGCTCAGCACCAGAGACTATGGTACATAACTTCCTAGTCACTCCTTTGTGATATTCAAAGACTCTCCTCTTCCTCATCCAGCCCCCACCCCACCCCACACCCCACACCTAGACTGTGCCATCAGCCTCCCTGGAAGTTTCTCTTTTTTTGTTTACCTCCCTTGTCCCCGTCCCCTACAATGCCCATCCCATTTGCAGCTGCTGGAGCAGTCTTTCTGTCCGTTCCTCCTCCAGGATGTGTTGATTGCAGCAGGAGCTTCATTCCTGTGGTTACCCTTCCCGGAAAGTAGGAGAGCCACCTTCCGTGATGGTGATGGCTCAGATCTGGGACCCTTAGTGGTTCTTTTGCACCCACAAGCCCCCTGTGTACTCAGAGAGAGGCCTCAAACCCCTTGGCCAGCTTCCCTTCTGCCTCAAGTTGGAATCTCTCGATAAGAGTAGAAACGCTTTCCAAGCATCAAACTTAGGTCTTTGCAAGCTGGCTCCCGATCACTTTTCTTTCTTTTCTTAAAAATTTGTTAATATCTAATCACATTATAAAGTTCCCCTAATAAAAAGGAAAACACACACACACTCACAAACCCTCCTTTAATCAATGCTTGCTTAGCTAGTGCTTCAGACAAGCACGTCCTAGGCAAACGGATGACCACATGGATATTTCCAGGGAGGGGCAGGGGGATGGTGAATTGGCACAGGGCGCAGCTCTGTCTCGTCACGGCACTGCCTTTGATCTTTAATTCGAGCCATTCTGGCAGAGCTGCATACACTCTGAAAACACACTTTGTGATTAAAAACTGTGTGCTACATCAGCCAAAACATTTGTTTATATTTTACCCCCAATTGTAGGGGTTTTGTTTCTTGTCATGCTTTCCTCAAGAACTTTCTTTATATAATTAAAGAGGTGTGAGCGCTCTGAGAAGGACTCTGCAATGGAATGCAAAGCAAGGTTCCCTCCCCTGAAAACAGAGGAAGGTCTCGCCCCACCTTCTCAGGCACAAAGTCCGTGAGCCATGGCGGAAATAACCTTCCCTGCAACGTTTCCAGAATGGTGACAACAGTCAGGCTGCCCAGGAAAGAAGGAGCCTACTGAAGACTGAGGCCTTCCAAATGGGGCCTGTCGCAGCCCTGGGGAAGCCCTCAGCGGCGCGAGGGTGTTTGAATGCGCTAGTGTGCATCTCCACTTGTGTTAGAGGGGGGTTTCTCACCAGCGGCACCATTCACACTTGGGACCAGCCGTTTCACTGCAGGGCTGTCCTGTGCATTGGAGGATGTTTGGCAGCATCCTGCCTCTACCATCCAGGTGTAGGTACTGCTCTCACCAATTGTACAATCAAAAATGTCTCCCCAGGGAGAGCAAAATCCCCCACGTTGAGAACCACTTACTTCGTTGAATGGACTTGCAAAGGGGTCCTTCTCTGAGGCAGGGTCTGTGGGACCCAGAGTAGTGGGCACACAGTAGGGTCACCTGAGAAACATTCAGCATATTACAATGGCCAGGCTCGTGCCACTCTAAGTAAGTCAGAGTCTTAGGGGAAGGCCCGGACATACATAACTTTCCAAGGTCCCCAGGTGATTCTGGTAAATGCTCAGGGCTGAGAAAGAGAGGACTTTCATGGCCTCCATCAAGGACTAGGAAAGGAACAGGAAACTTGGGATATCACAGTTTGATTAACAAGGGACTCAGATGGGAAAGAGCAAGAAGGACAAACACATCCTAAGTCTGTGTGTGTTCTTTTTGTCTTCCCTAGAGGTTGGTAGGACTCAAAATGCAGAAGACCTACGCCCAGGGCTAGGGAGCCTAGGTCATGCCTCACAGCCCACTGGCAGGAAGTAGGAAGACACTTACAAGTAGAAAGTGTCTTGGAGATTCTAAAAGGGAAAAGGAGGCTGAGTCTTGGAGTCCTCAGGGAAGAAGGAAAGATGGACCGGGGCGGGGAGTGGTCCTCAGAGTGAAACGTCAGTCCTTGGGGGCCGCTTGGTTCCAGCTAACAGAGGGTAGGGTGGTTGCTTCAGCAGTATGGGCTTGGGGATCTTGTGTGTCCCTTTGTTTTCCTCTGTGAAACTAAGTCCTGTGATAAAGGGAAAGTAAAATCAATAGGTGATTTCAGTGTCAGACTCCTGGGTTTCAGCCCGGGGTGCTAGAAAACCTGTTGCCATGCACTCTGACTTCCACAGCAGCAAGAATAAGAGCACGGGCCTGGGAGTCTCTAGCTTTGTGTTCAGTTCTTGACGCCATGTCTTACTAGTTGAGAGATCTCAGAGAAGGAGCTGCTTTACCTCTTTGGGCTTCAGTTTTCCCATCTGTAAAATGGGGATGATAGTCACACCTATCTCATAGACCTGGTAGAAGTATTAACATGAAAAGCACTGAGTACACAGACGGCTTACTGAATATTGGCTAATGCCACTGTTTATTCTTTGGCCCTGAAGTCCAGTGGATCAAGAAGTCCTGTAACATGTTCTTTGGAAGCGTCTTTTGAAAATCTGGCCTCCTCCTCCCATCTCTGTTGGCATCGCCTGAGTTCTGCACTGCTCACCCTTCCTGGCAAGTCTGCCCAGCTCTGCCACCCAGTGACCTCTCTCCAAGTGTTACTGGGGTCCTGTGACTCTTGATTAAAATTTCCAGGTGTTCTTTGCAATCAACAGGGTGAAATCCACGCAGCCAGAAACGACTTCTCCGGCCCTGCCGTGGTCTTCCAGCGAGGCGCGGTTGTCGGTTTGTGTTCCCAGGACCAGACACCCTTGACTAGCTTCCTCGCTGTGTTTTAAACGTCTGCGTGTTTTCCACTCACTCTAAGTGTTACTTGAATGAACACCCCTGCTCACAGTTTATGTGTCTTGGGCTGAAGTGTTACACATTTTTTCTCTGTCATGTTTTAAATATAAAGCTTTGTTTTTCCAGCAAGTGCTGTGAGTGATCTGGAAACATTGCCTGGTCCTGATTAATTTCTTTTCTGTAGCTCATGTAGGGTCTTGTTTATTTACATTAATAAGAAGACTATACAAACAGCTTACATGTGTAATTTCTCCTGAGGACGTGGAGGCTAATGGTAAAGGCTAATTCACGAGTGAGGAGGAATTGCATCCTGGCTCTTTCAGCCCTTGTCTGGGCCTATTGCTACAGCAAGTCTCCTAATTCCCATGGCAGCTATTTATTACAGGTCTCCCCAGCTCAGCAGCTCACCTGATAGCTTGCCCCTTTTGCAGGGAGGGTCAAGATGAGATGAGAAACAGAAGAGGACAGAAAAGGAAAAAGATACACTGCCTCAAAGTCAAACTCTTTGGAGCCTGCAGGCATTGGTTGGCCCTCAACAGGAAGATGCTTCCAGGAACATTTTGTTGCATTGCCCCCAAATTTGGAATCTTCAGATTCTTGTTTTAAGTCACCCCCCACCTATTGGGTGTAGAAATAGCCAGTCCTCCCTGCAAGGATGATTCCACTGAGGTTGAAGATAGATGTAACTAAGGAAACATGTTGACTCAAAACCCAGAGCAGTATTTCTTTTGAAGGAACAAATATTGATTCCTTGAACATACAGCTCACGTGGGTATTGGTATAGGTTATTAATGTCTTTCTTCCTATTTGTTCATTTTCCTATGGGGTTAGAATCATCACTAATTGTGAATCTATTTGCCCACTTCTCTCCACTAGCCTGGGAGGCAAATGGCCAGAAAGGAATGTCAGCACAGCGTAATGGATGAGGGCATGGGCTGTGGACAACAGACAAGCCTGACGCTAGTCCTGGCTCTGCAACTTAGCAGTTCCTCAGCTTGCGGGAAGGTGTCTGATTGCCCTTCCACTCAAAATTGAGTTTTGTCATCTGTCAAATGAAAGAACAGCCACCTCACTGGGTTGTTCTGAGGATTATGTGGAATCCTGTAAGTAAAGCACCCAGCAGAGTGCTTGGCATACCCATTTTAGGGCAGCTGCTGCAGAGATGAGGGAGGAGGGTTGATAAGTTCCTTGAGAACACGGGAGCATCTCTCTGCACCACCAGCTGCTAGATCTGCGTCTGGAAATGAAAGTGTTTGAAATGAATGAATGTGTGGCATGCCCACGTGTTCAGGATGTTGCTGTCTTCAGGATAAGTATTTAGGTAAGCCTGAGCACTTCCACAACCCATTGACATGTCCAGCACTTTGGCCCCAGCTGGGTAAATATCATTCTTAAATCCCTATGTGATTTGGGAGAAAGAATCTCCCTGAAGAACCACTCATATAGCAAATGTGAACAGAGAAGAACAGTGGTTTAGAAACTAACTCATTGAGGGAATGGAAGGAACAGCTGAAGAAAGAGATTATAGGGAAGAATTAGCCTCAGAGGTCAAGGGAAGAGGTTCTTAAAGGTGATGATGCTCCTCTGTGCTCGGGGTGGCAGCAAGTTCAAGGGGAAGACCACTCCATGTAAACTGTACAAATGTCTCTGTGGGGCCACTCCCTTGGGCACCCAGTTTTATTACGGTTGCATTAGGCCATCAGCTCATTTTTCTCTATTCTGATTAGTGGCTGCTTAAGAGCTCTTTCGCAGCACCACAAATGAGAACTCTATTCTAATGGCTCTCAGCTGGGCTGGGGTTTGCTCGCCATTGTTTGCACACAAAAGCCTGATCCCATTAAGATGGGCAGATATTTCCTGCCACGGCATGGCCTCATGCTCACAAACACTGGATGCTATTTAAAGCCTCTTCTTCGCAAATATGCTTTGGTCACATTTGTGCAGTGCCTGTTAATTAAGGCCAGATTTGAAGCTCTCACAGCTGTCACTTCTATTAACTGATTGCAGAGAATGTAGGACTTTATTTTTCCAGCAGATACTTTGGACATCAGAGAAAAGCCAAGAGATCCTCGAATCCCTGTGGCACTTACCTTGACTTCCAGGCTTCTAATGAAAAAGCTTCTTAAACAAAAAGGGACACAAAGACCCTTTCACAGAAACCATCAACACACTGCCAAGCAGGAGATTTATTGGGTGGGAACACACGTACACACACACACAGAGAGGCTTTATTTGAGGTACCCTGGAAAATGAAAAGCTATCTGGGAAAAGTAATCATGTGAGAAGATGGTCTTGAAGATAGCAGCTTGGATTTCTGTATAGGCAAAAATGGGCCAATTATAGCTGAGACTCTGTTAGGAGGCTAAAAAGAGTTGTCTTCTGTCTCTTGAGTGTTTTTCTCTAAAGGAAACACATCATGGGTATTGAGGGTTGGTTGGAACACACAATCTTTTGGTTACCGAATGCTTTAATTAATAGAGAATCAAAAATATAATGCACAACGATTGCCAGTTATCGAAGAACTAAAATTCTGATTCTTTCCCATCCTTATGGTTTGGAGCAGAGGTGTGGTGGTGCAGGTGATACTGACAATAACAATCATAGTATTCATGGGGTCAGTGTTTATTAGATGCTTGCTCTGAGGCACCTTCAATGCATGCTTTTTCATGAGTTATCTCTGTTGGCTCTTGAAAGCCTATGAGGTATGTCCTATTCTATATCCATTTTATAGCTGAGAAACCATGGCTGTACATGTTAAGGAGGTTGCCTGAGGTCACCCAGTGGGGAACTGGCAGGGTAGGAACTCAGAACTCAGTGAGCCCCATCTGCCCTGAAGTTCCTGCTCAGCACCTCCTGTTATCCTGGGACAATGGAAAAGCACCTGGGCTTTGGGGATAGACCAGGATTTTATCAAGGTCTGTCAAGTGACTGTCAACAAATTGCCTTACTTTTCTGAACCTCAGTTCTTCAACTGAAGTAAAATGAAAAAAATAGCAGCTGCCTCATTGCTAGCATAAAGATTAAATGAAATACCAGCCAAGATGGAGGTGTAGGTAGACACACTGTGCCTCCTCAAGCAACCAAAATTAAGGACAACAAAAATTTAGAAACAAAAAACATGCAGAACTGACAGAAAATTAAACTGTATGGAAGTCCGACAACCATTCATCCAGACCGGTAGGAGGGGTGGAGTCGGTGGCCGGTGGAGAGGGGTCCCAGCAGGAAAAAGCAGTGGCTGGCGGACCCTGGGTGCAGGATGGCAGCAGGCAGACCCAGTGAGGCACGCAAGGTGGCTGGCTGACTGCAGTCACACATTCTGGTGCAGATAAACCAGGTGACAACGAGGAGCGAGACAGACTGAGCAATCCAGGGCCCCAGCACCAGGAAATAAAGCCTCAAAACAACTATTGAAAACGCCTCTGGGGGTTGAGGTGCCAGGAGAGACTCCCAGCCTCACAGGAGAGTTCGTTGGAGAGACCCACAGGGTCCTAGAATGTACACAAGCCCACCTGCCCGGGAATCAGCACCAGAGGGGCCAAGTTTGCTTATGGGAAGCAGCGGAAAGGACTGAAATTGGAGAGATAACGCAGCAAGCACCATTGTTCCCTCTCTGACCCCTCCCAACATACAGCATCACAACCCAGCCACTGGGTTGACCCACCCTGAAGAACACCTAGGGCTCCACCCCTCATACATAACAGGCATGACCAGACTCCCCCACCCCCCAAAAAATGGCATAAATGGACAAACAGATCAAAGTCTCAGAGCAAATACATCTAAGAGACCAAGAGATAGCCAACCTATCAGATGCACAGTTCAAAGCACTGGTGATCAGGATGCTCACAAAATTGGTTGATTTTGGTCACAAATTAGGTGAAAAAATGAAGGCTACACTAAGTGAAATGAAGGAAAATGCACAGGGAACCAATAGTGATGGAAAGAAAACTGGAACTCAAATCAATGCAGTGGACTAGAAGGAAGAAAGAAACAACCAAACAGAAGACAAGCAAGAAACAAGAATTCAAAAAAATGAGGAGAGGCTTAGGAACCTCCAGGACATTTTTAAATGTTCCAACATCCGAATTATAGGGGTACCGGAAGGGGAAGAGGAAGAGCAACAAGTGGAAAACTTATTTGAACAAATAAAGGAGAACTTCCCCAATCTGGCAAAGGAAATAGACTTCCAGGAAGTCCAGGAAGCTCAGAGAGTCCCAAAGAAGTTGGACCAAGGAGGAAGACACCAAAGCACATCATAATTACATTAGCCAAGATTAAAATGAAGGAGAGAATTCTAGAAGCAGCAAGGGATAAGGGCACAGTCACCTACAAAGGAGTTCCCATCAGACTGTCAGCTGATTTCTCAAAAGAGACCTTACAGGCAAGAAGGGGCTGGAAAGAGGTATTCCAAGTCATGAAAGTCAAGGACCTACATCCAAGATTGCTCTATCCATCGAAGCTGTCATTTAGAATGGAAGGGAAAATAAAGCACTTCTCAGATAAGGTCAAGTTAAGGGACTTCATCATCACCAAGCCCTTATTGTATGAAATGTTAAAGGGTCTTATCTAAGAAAAAGAAGATAAAAAATATGAAGAGTAAAAAGACAGCAAACTCACAATTATTAACAACACACCTAAAACAAAGGCAAACTAAGCAAACAGAACAGGAACAGAACCACAGAAATGGAGATCACATGGAGGGTTAGCAACAGGGGAGTGGGAGGAGGAGGGGGGGAGGTACAGAGAATAAGTAGCATAGATGGTAGGTAGAAAATAGACAGGGGGAGGGCAAGAATAGTGTGGGAAATGTAGAAGCTGAAGAACTTATGACACATGGACATGAACTAAAGGGGGGAATGTGGGTGGGAGGGGGTTTGCAGGACAGAGGGGAATGAAGGGGGGAAAATGGGACAACTGTAATAGCATAATCAATAAAATATATTTAAAAAATAAAATAAAATACGTTAACAAATTTAAAAAGATTAAATGAAATAAGGATAAATGAAGTCCAGTGGTACTCAACAAATGTCTGTCCTACTCCTCTTCTGTTTCATTTCATGCCAATGATTTTTTGGTCACTGTACTAAAGCTCCCACCATCTTATTCTTAGCTTCTTCTTGGCTTTTTGTTGTGGGACCAGCATAGAGAAATCTTTCTTTGCTTAGCTCTTTGTAGCAATCCTCACAGCAGCTCCTTCAACTTCCCTAACTCCAGCGGGTCTCCCAAGAATCACAAATCGTGACCTCCCAACTCTCTCTCCAGACTCAGATCCAGGAGAAGGCCTGTGAGGTGAGGAACCTGCAGCCTCATTGCTGGCCCAGCACTTCCTTCTATTCAGGAATTTTTCACCAGGAGGCAGGTTCCTAAGAGGAGAATTCTGAAAACTGCTATTTTCTCCCTCAAAACTGCTTTCTGGAATTATATTTTATTTCTTTGATAAACGAGCATTCTTGGCTTAGTATCTTTTCTGAGTTTCCTGGAGGGTGAGTACGAAAAAGAAAAGGTAATCAGTGGAATATTTTTCCTGTATAATCCATGGACTCTTGCTAAAAAACATAAGTCTCCTAAAGAACTCCTTGAGATAGTGATCTTTGGATTAGGAGGTCAGGTGAGAAAAGATAGCAAGTGGATGAATTGGCTGACAGCAACAGAAAAAATAGAAAACTCTCAGGGTGAACACTTCTGTTAGGAGGACACCCACCATTAGATGGTGGGCTGAGTCAATGCTCCTTTCAAGATACCTGAATGTAAAACCTTTCTTTACCTCCCCCCACGCACATGTGTATTATTGAGTCTTTACCTGAATGACTCTAGTGACAAGGAACTTACTTTCTCCCCCAGCAGCCCCTTCCATCCTCGGCCAGCTCTGACTGTTAATGTTGAGCATAGTGGAGGTTTAGTGAGTGCCTACCATGTTCCCAGCACCGCGCTGAGCCTGTGCACGGGCTGTGACATCTAGCCCTCACAGCGACCATAAGAGGCAGGTGTTGGTGGAGACTCCATGCCAGGATCAGTACATGGGATGGGTCATCTGTAAGGTCCCCTGTTCATCCAAGTCCTGTCTCTGAGATCACAGATAAATCTTTCTTCCATGTGACAAAGCCTCCAATATTTGGAGCCTTCTAGCAGGTCTGTCTTCTTCCTGTTACACAATCACCAACTCTTCTTGAATGCATACTGTATTCCAGGCACTGTGACAAATGCTTTCCTCTTGTGCCTTAAATTATTGTAATTTTTCTCTATTTACAGTTGATGGAACAGGTACAGAGAGGGTAAGCACCTTGCCTAACATCACACAGCCAGTGTGAGGCCAACAGGATTGCAGTTCCAGGAGAATGTGATTGCAAAGACAGACTTTAGTACACAGTATTGTTGCTACTTAATAGCAATTCTATCTTTTTTTGACAGGATAAAATTTCTTATGTCATGTTTTTAATAAAGAATGAAAGAGTGAGTATTGGGTGATAGAAAGGAGATTCATGAAATGGATATTTTTAAGTCACTGTTTTCTCAGGAAAACCAAATGCTAGAAAATGTAGAATAGTAAATGTAGAAACTTTAGAAATATTTTGGATAAGTGTACAACAGTAAAGTTATTCCAGATAATTTAGCTTTGGATCTGGAAACCTAGGGCTTGACTTATACCAGGGTCTCACCTTATAGTCTTGACAAAGAGAACATCATGTTGAGAAAGAGACCTGTTTTAAGCAGATACATCAAACCAAATGGGAAATATTAGGAAGGAAGGGGCACAGACCAGTGTCCAGGGGTCTGCAGACCCCAGAACGTGGACCAGTGGAGGACAAGGCACAGGGCAAGGCTTCCAGTGTCTGGAAGGGAATATTGTTATTATACGTCAGAGCCTTTCAGGGATGGATGGGCTCAGAAGCTGGGGATCTCCCTGGCACTGCGACAGCATCAAACAAAGCCAGGCAGACAGGGCTCTTGCCAAGAAGGGAAATATCTTACAAAGTGAGGATTACTCAGCACCCTGAGATCTCTGGGAGATGTAGTGACAAGTGAAGGTAACAGCCCAGGCTCTGGGGCCAGGCTGCCCAGGTTACCCTGCAGCTCACCAGCTGGTTAACATTGGACAGTTTTCTCAACCTTGCTGTGCCTCAGTTTTCTCATCTCTAAAATGGAAATAATAATATCATTTACCTTTTGTGGTGTTGGAAAGATTCAACAAGGTAATTTGTATGAGACATTTAAAAAGTAAATACTATGCCGCGCTGCCTCACAATACTCACTTTTGAGCAGAAGTGCTCTATTTTCCAAAGAAAGTAGCATGAGTGATACTGGTACATATAACAAATTTTCCAAGACCAAATGCTTTTTCTTAGTATAAATTAGTTTTTAACTAAAACATTAATATACAATAATTATAAAGGCAATTAGAGAGCATGTGGCTATTTCATTGAATAAAAAACTTAACACATGGAAAGTAGAAGTGGTTTAGATGTCTCAGCATCCAATTTCATTTTTTCCCTAATTACAGTTTACATTCAACATCATCTTGCATTACTGTCGGGAGTACCACATAGTGGTTAGACAGGCATGTCGTTTACAAATTGTTCCCCTGACATTTCCAGTGCCCACGTGGGCCTCCCTAACACTGTTACTGGCTATTTTCCCTGTGCTCTACTTTACATCCCCACGACTGTTTTGTAATTGCCAATTTGTACTTCTTAACTTCTCCACCTTTTTCCCCAGTCCCCACAACCCACTCCCCTCTGGCCACCATTAGTCTGTTCCCTGTATCGGTTAGCTGTTTCTGTTTTGTTGGTTTGTTTATTTTGTTCTTTAGATTTCATATATGAGTGAAATCGTATGGCATTTATCTTTCTTTGACTGACTTATTTCACTTGGTATAATACCCTCTAGGTCCATGCATGCCGTTGTAAATGGTAAGATTTCACTCTTTTCTATGACCAAGTAATGTCCCATTGTATGTATGCACACCACATTTTCACCCACCCATCTGTTGATGGGCAGATGAGTTGCTTCCATATCTTGGCTACTGTAAATAATGCTGCAGTAAACATAGAGGTGCATATGTTGTTTCAAATTAGTGCTTCAGGTTCTTCAGATGTATTTCCTGAGGTGAAATCACTAAGTCATAAGGCAGGTCCATTTTTAATTTTTTGAGGTGACTCCATAGCACTTTCCACAGTGGCTGCACCAGTCTGCACTCCCACCAACTTTTCTCCACATCCTCACCAATACTTGTTGTTTGTGGACTTATTGATGGTAGCCATTCTGACAGGTGTGAGCTGATATCTCATTGTGGTTTTTTAATTTGCATTTCTTTGATGATTAGTGACATTAAACATTTTCTCATATATCTGTTGGCCATCTGTATGTCCTCTTTGGGGAAGTATCTGTTCAAGTCCTGTGTCCGTTTTTAAATAGGGTTGTTTGGGAAGTTTTTATTTTGTTATTGAGTTGTATGAGTTCTTTATAAATTTTGGGTATTAACCCTTATCTTATGTATGATTGGGGCATATCTTCTCCCATTCAGTAGGTTTTGTTGATGGTTTCCTTTGCTATGAAAAACTTTGTAGTTTGATGTAGTCCCATTTGCTTATTTTTGTGTGTGCGTGTGTTTTCCCTGCCTAGGGAGATATATTAGAAAAAGTATTGTTAGGAGAAATGCCTATGTTTTCTTCTAGAAGTTTTATGATTCCAAGTCTTACATTTAAGTCTTTAATTTATTTTGAGTTAATTCTTGTATACAGTATAAGAAAATGGTCCAGTTTCATCTTTTTGCATGTACCAATCATTTTTCATGCACCAATTTATTTCTGAATTTTGTTTTTGTTTGCAACTCTTGAGAAGTACTTGATTAACACAGACAAGAAACTGCAAATTGTTAACAATCACTTTGATGAAATAAAAATGAGAGTCATTTGTCTGCATAAAAATGAATTGATGTGGCAGTGTGTCCAGTGTGTTATAATTAAGCATGTACTATGGTTTAGTATAATGTGTGATGTCTATCAAGTTCTTGATATTTTAAAAATGTTTTAAAGATTATAAAAACATCGAAGCAAAACCTTGGAACAGCTTGAAAGCCACTAACCTCTCTCATGTAGCAGACATGTTTTGTCAGCTACATTCACCCCAGTGACCTGTCCAGGGTCTCAAGAGGGCACAGCAGGACGCTGGTTGACACAGTGTTCAGCATGGCCCCTTGCAGCACCTCCTCTGACTGTGGTTAGACCAGGTGGCCTCTATGGTTTGTTCTGCTCTAAGATTCTGTGAGTCTTAGTGGGAATACTTGCTAATAAGCCTGATCTTACTATGATAAGCTTCCTCCTGATCCTATTGGTTGGGCCATTTTGTTCTCCTCTATGTTACTAAAATCTGTTATGAAATGAAATTTCAGTTATATTTTCTGAAAAGCATCGATGTATTTTGTTTCAAATCCATTTTGTTTTTGTTCCTATCCATTTTAATGATGTTTCTATAAAACAGAGAACTACGATCTACAACAAGGAGAGATAGTGGTTCTTGCTAACACTCAGTGGTAACTGCAAGGTCTGAATCTACAAGGAAATCCCAATTTAATTTTCATAACCAGCAAGGTCAATGACTTGTGCCACCCTTGTACAAACAGCTAAATTTCTGTTCCCTGACATTTAGCTTATATCAAAGAGCCTGGTTCAATCTGCTGATGATTTTCAGCCACAGCATAGAACAATCAAGCCATGCTAAGCAGCAGATAAATCATTTTACTAGTTACCACGACTTTGTGTCAACCATGACACTATTACCAACGTATTTGAGGCAAGGATTCTCCAGCTCACTCCTCATGTCAGGGAACTGCCTTGGTTAACTTATGGGACCCACAGGGGTCATGAAAAGCTCAAAATCAGAGTTCTACAGTGGGGCCCAGAGGTTACAGGTTTACAGCTTTCCTCTGCTCAAGATCTCTAAAAGTTTCTTTATCTTAAAGGGAGCAGGTTGTTTTCCTATCATTATTTAAAAACAGAAGTTGAAGAAATTAAAATTATACAGATTTCTTTGCAGCCCTCAAACATATATAGAATATAGCCTCAAAGAGGACAACTTTCGGCTTCGAAAGAGGGTACCTCAGGATTATAGGATGACTCAATAATCCCAAAGGAAAGATGGTCTTGGGGAAATCCTGGCTGTAAGTTCACAATGTTCTGATTATCAGTTCCCTTTCTGGTAGTCAAAGAACATCCTGGAGGCCAGAGGCAGAGTGAGCCCTAGGAAATAGAGACTGTCCAAAGGATTTCAAGTCCGGACCCTCGGGCCCGTGCTGGAGAGAAAGCCTCCATGGAGTCCTTTGTTACGGCAGGAAGAATGGGTGGGGAGAGTTTTCGGAGCCAGCGCTCCAGCAGCACAAGGGAGACAGCAAGAGAGAGCACAATACTTCGGAGTAATTGGAACTTCCCGGTGAGAATAAAAGGCCAATCCAAGATGATAATATGTCTCCTTTCAATGAAATATCAGAGAAGAGCAGACATTCAGAAGCCACCTGGAGCTCTTTCTCTCCCAACACCACCTGTCACCCCAGGCTGCATGCACTCAGCGCGTGGAGGAGGCCTCCTCGGGCCACCGTGTCCACCCACTTCCAGAGCTGTCTTCGCTCGTGCTCCTGCAGCTCCTGTGCCCACGTGGGACAAAGGGATCCTACCTTTGTCACTGTGCTCACCTTGCCTGTTTGGGTTTTGGAACTAGATAGATATGGATTCACCTCCCAATGCTTAGGTATGTGACCTTTGCAAGATACTTCACCTCCCACCTTCCTCCTCTATTAAAATGGTAGTAGGTTCTCAGTAAATACCAGTTTCTGTCCTTTCCATTGCTTTTCTCAGTGCTCATGAGCATCTTTGTAGACCTCTCCAAATAATGAGAACAAGTCTTGCTTGTAGGGCCCAGAGAGTCCATCAGCTGTCAGAACTGAATGTCTGACTCTGTTTGACTTTGGCTCTGGCTCTCTTTTAGCTAGGGTTTATTTTAATCTGCTGGAGAAATGCTTTTCTTTTTACTTCCATATTTGCTGTCGTTCCACATTCTTTAAAGTATAGGCAGGCTGTTCTCTAGCTAAATAACATTCCAAGGCAGCTATTGTTTAAGCTAGGAATGAGGATCATTTGTTTGTATTTCTTTGAATTTGCCCTGTATGTTATCTTTAACCTGACTTTAAATAAAACATAACATGTATTGAGTCCTTTCCATGCATCAGATGCTTTTTACAAACTTGATCTCCCTTCATTGTCACAAAACCAATCCAATAAATTAGAATACAGAGTTAACAATTAGGGTTGTTAGTTAATATATACTGTCACTTTATACAGAGTATTTTTTGCTGTCAAAATATAAGGAGGCTGGGTCATTTTCAAAATTCCTACTTTTATTCAGTTACCCACACCTGGGATAAAGCTTATTCTTGAGCTGCTACGGCCCTCAGCACTCCTTTCCCCCTGGAATCAGGGACCCAAATACAGGCATAATGCCTGGGAAGAAATAATCAGCTTATTTAAGTGACAGCTGACATCAGGAAGTTCTTTGAGCCAGAGGAATAACATGATGACAGCAGTATCTTGGGAAGATGAATTTCACAGCCACATGCAGAACAGATTACCTGAAATCACATCAGCCTTTCTTATGCTCACACATCTGGGGTGGGGGGCATGATTTCAAAAGCTCATAAACAGGATCTGTTTAAAGAAGGAAATGGTGAAAATTAAGAATTTCAAGGTTCCACCAAAGAAGGTGAATGATCAGTGTTTATTCAACTGGTTCGCATGTCCTACACACTTCCGTACACAGTGCATATTGTGAATGCAGTCGCTCAGAAGCCATGTGTGGGTGTCGCATCTCCTTTGCCCTACCTTTTGGCCAAAAGTTGCCAGAGAAGGGAAATTCCTACAAACATGAGGACGATTCATCTGGCTGCCACCTGAATGGTTGTTATGGAACACATTGAGCCTGACAGATAGCCCTGTTCTTAGCCATCCTTCAAAAGAAACATGAAGAAGCCTTCGTGTTTAAATATTTCAGCCAAATTTCTTCCTTTGGAGCATGCATGGAACACTATGTCTTTATTTCTTCATGAAATAAATACTCGTATTGGACACATCTATGGTTAGAAGAGAGAATAAGAGGACTCATTCTTATTTGATTTCTTTGTCATTCTCGTGCCAAACAGCAGGCTCTTGGATTTGGTGGGTAATGATATCCTCCATGGAACCTGATGTTTTTCCTGGAGCCATAAAAATTTCTAGCTTGGTAAAAAATTTCCACTCCCAGGAAGACAAATGAGAAAAATAGCTACCATTTCAGTGAATAGCTTGGGACCAGAAATTTGTTATGAAAGGAAGGGTGACACCACCCTTCACCATCAGTGTTCTTTCACTTGGGTAAATGAGCACTGCATTGTGGGAGAGAGACAACACAGGACTTTGGATGGAGCAGGAGAATAAAGACAAGCTGCAGGAGATGCTAAACAACTCCATCAGGCCTCGTGGGAGAGAATGCCTCAGACTGCAAGTACAGGCCCTGTGGAAGGGTCTCGGGAGGGCCAGAGAACAGCCTAGAAATAGAAACATAAAAAAGAAATTATCCATATTTGATTTCTTGGTCATTCTAGCCCTTGGTATACATGGCCCTTGGTCAGACATCCACAAGGCCCTGTTCTTACAAGTGAAGAAGAATTTCTATTGGACGAAGGGGTTATGCAACTAGCAAGGGAAAAAGAACCTGGACTTTGGAGCCGAGGGTTCGTCATTAAACCCACATCACCACTTCTCTGTGACCTTTGACATCTTACTTGCTTTTTCTGAGCTCCAGCAAAACAGGTATAGTCAAGATAATCAACCAGGATGACACATGTAAGGTGCCTAGCACATGATATGTATGCTACCCTTGTTGGCTGTCACATGTATGCATGGGACTTCTCACTGCCTGAATTCCTGGGAGCCGCATCTGCATCTGCTTCCCACCTATAGTTCCTGTATGACTGCTATAAGCTCTGTCTGGCAGCCTCCCTTGCTCTGTTTCTAAAATGAACATCACCCCTTTACAACTTTTGAGGTTTTCCATAGCTGGTCTCCAAGATAAACTAGGAAAGATTAACAAAAGAGGAGTTTAATTTTCTAAAAAATAGAGAAGTAACAAAGTTATAAGAAAATCTCTGGAAATCTTGATCACCATTGTCCCAGACTGTTATTGAAATGCAAATAGATCGCAGCAGTTTGCCTGTTACAGCCCAGGCTTCAAACATCACTTGAAAATCCTGTGTAAACAGAAGTGGGCTTTCAGTGGACTGTGCAAGCAGAACAGCCTCCTCTGTTAGTGGAGAAATGTATGTGCTTGTGTGAGAATAAGGATTCCCAGGGCCATTCGGGGGCAGGTCGTTGAAAGGAGGCAGATGCAGTCCCAAGGAGAAAGAGAAGCAAACCAGTGTTTTCCATCCCCTCCTCCATGCCAATGCTGGACCAGCTGCCTCCATCTGCTTGTTCGCCTTTAATCCTCATAAGACTTGAGAATCAGATTTTATTTTTTTAATTATGCTATTATAGTTGTCTTGATTTTTCCCCAATGGCCCCCCTCCACCAGCACCCCCATTCCCTCAGGCAATCCCCCCACCACTGTTCATGTCCATGGGTCATGCATATAAGTTCTTTGGCTACTCCATTTCCTATACTGTATTTTATATCCCCATAGCTATTCTGTAACTACCTATTTGTACTTCTTAATCCTCTCACCTCTTCACCCGTTCTCCCCCATCCACCTCCCATCTGGCAACCATCAAAATGCTCTCTGTATCCATGATTCTGTCTCTGTTCTTCTTGTTTGCTTCGTTTGTTTTTAGATTCAATCATTGATAGATATGTATTTTTTGCATTTTATTCATAGTTTTGATCTTCCTCTTTTTCTTAAATAAGTACCTTTAACATTTTATATAATAATGGTTTGGTGATGGTGAACTCCTACAGTTTTTTCTTGTCTGGAAAGTGCTTTATCTGCCCTTCGATTCTAAATGATATCTTTGCTGGATAGAGCAATCTTGGCTATAGGTCCCAGCTCTTCACAACTTTGAATATTTCTTACCAATCCCTTCTAGCCTAAAAAGTTTCTTTTGAGAAATCAGCTGACAGTCTTATGGGAACTCACCTGTAGGTAACTAGCTTCTTTTCTCTTGCTGCTTTTAAGATTTTTTTCTTTATCTTTAACCTTTGGCATTTTAATTATAATGGGCCTCTTTGCATCCATCTTGTTTGGGACTCTCTGTGCTTCATGGAATTGCATGTCTATTTCCTTCATCGGTTTTCTTTCATTTTTATTTTTATTTTTTATTTTTTTAAATATATTTTATTGATTATGCTATTACAGTTGTCCCATTTTCCCCCTTCATTCCCCTCCACCCTGCACACCCGCTCCCACCCACATTCCCCCCTTTAGTTCATGTCTATGTTCCTAAGTTCTTTAGCTTCTACATTTCCCACACTATTCTTGCCCTCCCCCTGTCTATTTTCTACCCACCGTCTATGCTACTTATTCTCTGTACCTTGTACCCCTCTCTCCTCCTCCCACTCCCCTGTTGCTAAGCCTCCATGTGATCTCCATTTCTGTGGTTCTGCTCCTCTTCTAGCTGTTTGCTTAGTTTGCTTTTGTTTTAGGTGTGGTTGTCAATACCTGTGAGTTTGCTGTCTTTTTACTGTTCATATTTTTTATCTTCTTTTTCTTAGATAAGTCCCTTTAACATTTCATATAATAAGGGCTTAGTGATGATGAAGTCCCTTAACTTGACCTTATCTGAGAAGTGCTTTATCTGCCTTTCCATTCTAAATGAAAGCTTTGCTGGATAGAGCAATCTTGGATGTAGGTCCTTGACTTTCATGACTTGGAATACCTCCTTCCAGCCCCTTCTTGCCTATAAGGTCTCTTTTGAGAAATCAGCTGACAGTCTGATGGGAACTCCTTTGTAGGTGACTATCCCCTTATCCCTTGCTGCTTCTAGAATTCTCTCCTTCATTTTCATCTTGGCTAATGTAATTATGATGTGCCTTGGTATGTTCCTCCTTGGTCCAACTTCTTTGGGACTCTCTGAGCTTCCTGGACTTCTTGAAAGTCTATTTCCTTTGCCAGATTGGGGAAGTTCTCCTTTATTATTTGTCCAAATAAGTTTTCCACTTGTTGCTCTTCCTCTTCCCCTTCCAGTACCCCTATAATTCGGATGTTGGGACATTTAAAGATGTCCTGGAGGTTCCTAAGCCTCTCCTCATTTTTTTGAATTCTTGTTTCTTCTTTTCTGTTTGGTTGTTTCTTTCTTCCTTCTGGTCCACTCCATAGATTTGAGTCCCAGTTTTCCTCCCATCTCTATTGGTTCCCTGTGCATTTTTCTTCATTTCACTTATTGTAGTCTCCATTTGTTCCTCTAATTTGTGAGCAAAATCAACCAATTCTGTGAGCATCCTGATCACCAGGGCTTTGAATTATGCCTCTGATGGGTTGGCTATCTCTTCATCACTTAGATAAATCAGCTCTGGGGCTTTGACTTGTTCTCTGGTTTGAGCCATTTTTGTTTGTTTGTTTGTTTCTTTCTTTCTTTCTTTTTGGTCTAGTCGTGGCTGTTATGTAGTGAGGGGTGGAGCCTTAGGTGTTCCCCAGGGTGGGGCAGCCCAGTCTCTGGGTAGTGACGCTGTATGTGGGGGCGGGGTCCGAGAGGGAACAATGGCGCTTGCTCCACTCTCTCTCGGATTCCAGTCCCTTCCGTTGCTTCCCCTTCACCTGGATTATCTGCACACAAATGTGGGACCTCCTGGTCAGCCAGCCCCCTTGTGCGGCCTCACTGGGTCTGCACAGCTGCCACCCCATGTCTGCTAGCCGCTACCTGTGCACCTGGGGTCTGCCAGCCACTGCTGCCTACGTGCCTGGTCAGCACCTCCACTTTTTCCTGCTGCGACTCCACCCCTCTTACCTGTCTGGATGAATGGTTGTTGGACTTCCATACAGTTCAATTTTCTATGAGTTCTGGTTGTTTTCTTGTTTCTAAATCTTTGTTGTCCTTAATTTTGGTTGTGAGAGGAGGCACAGTGTGTCCACCCACACCTCCATCTTGGCCAGAAGTCTCTTTCATTTTTAAAAAACAGACTTTTAATTCCTTGCTTATTCTCTTTTCCTTCTGGCACCCCTATGATGCGAATGTTGGACTTCTTGAAGTTGTCCCAGAGGCTGCTTATACAATTCTCATTATTTTGGATTCTTTTGCCTTCTAGTTGTTCTGCATAGTTTTTTGCTTCTTTGTGTTCCAAATCATTGATTCAATTCTCAACTTCATCCACTCCACTGTTGACTCCCTGTAATTTGTTCTTTATTTCAATTAGTGAATCCTTTGTTTCTGACTGGATCTTTTTTATGCAGCTGAGCTCCTCACTAAGTTCCTTCAGCATCCTTAACTCTGTTTTGAACTCTACATCTGATAGATCGCTTATCTCCATACCATGTAGCTCTTTTTCTGGAGTTTTGATCTGTTATTTTATTTGGTTCATATTTCTTTATCTCCTCCTTTTGGCAGCCTCCCTATGTTTGTTTTTATGTGTTTGATACAGCTGCATTGTCTCCATGTCTTGACAGTGTGGCCTAATATAGTAGGTATCCTATAGGGTCCAGTGGCACAGCCTCCCCTATCACTCAAGCTGGGTACTTGAGGTACATCCTTCATGTGGGCTGAGTACACCCTCCTCTTGGAGTTGAGCTTTGGTTGCTGTTGGCAGATCAATGGGAGGAATTTACCCAGGCCAGTCAGCTGCAAGGATTGGCTGTGATCACTTACCATCAACCTCTGCCCTCTGTGGAGGATCAGCTATGCAGGGGCAGGGTGGTGGTACTCTGATGTGCTCTGTAGCTGTCCACTGGGTGCACTGGCCCTGGTGTTTCCTGCGTGGTGCAAGCCCAGGTGAGCTCCCACCTTTGTTTTGCCTGGGGTCACCCTGTCTAAGCTATAAAGCAATCTGAGATGGTTGCTACTTATGCTGGGCTTGGAGATTCTCAGACGAAGCCAACCTGTGAATCTAGGCTGGCAGCTACTAGTGTCAGGCCTGGGGTTCATTGAGGCTGTCTGTTGCTTGAGAAGATTTAGGAAGTTGTGAATCATGAGCCAAGACCAGCCATTCGCATGGAAAAGGAGCTTGGGTGGGCTGGAGTCTCTGGGGATCTCCAAGGCAAGTCAAACATTGTTAGCCAGGTTGATGGAGTCTCAGATATGGCACCAGCTTACTAGCTCTGTGAGGGGAGAGTTTATAAAGGGTCAGTGTCCTCTGCTGACCTTGATACCAGATACTTCAGTTCCTCCTATTATGCCACTGGTGCCTTTCAAGCTGCTACCCCAGTCCTGGAGCTCAGAGGGAGTCTGAGTTGGTGAGTCCATTTGTGGGTTCTTTAGGGGAAAGTGCTTGGTACTCTAGCAGTTTCTTCCACTGACTCGGTCCCTGTTGGTTATTGCAGCCAGAAGTTGTGGGGACTTATATTCCTGACACTGGAACCCTGGGCCAGGGGTGGTGGGGGCCTGGAATGGGGCTGGGACTCCTTACTCCCAAGATATCCCTCCTGAATTTTTATCCACCACCCATGAAAGAGGGACCAGCCCGTTCTGCATCTGTGCCTCTCCTACCAGTTGTGATGGATGTGGTTTCTGTAATTCTGTAGTTGTCCAACTTCCATTCAATTTAATTTCTGACAGTTCTCTGAGTTATAGTTATTCTATATTTAGTTGTAACTTTGATGTGGTTGTGCAAAGTGATGAACCATGTCTGCCTATGCCACTATCTTGACCAGTCATCCAAGATTTAGATTTTAATGCCATCATTTTATAAGCAAGGAAATATAAGGCTCAGAAAAATAATACCACCTGCAGGTGTAGAGTACATCAGGGTGCTCTTAGGTGAACTTCATGTGCCTAGAAGAAAAGGCTTTTAGCGATCTGTAACATAGAAGTTTTTGGTTCAGGTTATAAAAAATGGAAAAGGGGTTCCAGGAATCTGAACCAGAAATTCTAAAGGTAGGAGCTTTGGTGAAGACTTGGGAGGGCTAGGAACAGAGAAAGGTTTAAATCACAGCAAGTAAACTTCAGATTTCGGGTCAGTTATTAACAGTCAGGTATTTCATTGGCCCTCCACCATCTCCTAGCTTCTCTCCTCCTCCCCTTCTCTGGCCATTTCTTCTCTCTCCACCCCTAGAAACAAAGCCTGACTCTTCTCCTATTCAGCCATATCTCAGGTTAGCCATAATCTCTTGTTGCCTTGGTTTCTGTTGACCCCCACAGCCTCAGGGCCCCACCTCCCACCCCAGGCAGTGTATCCAAGTATTTCCATAAAAACAGTTTTCTCTCTAAAGGAGTTGCTACTGTAGCTGATAGATAAACCTTTTTCACATGGTGACAGGGACATAATAAGAAAAGAAGATAGACCATTTTGAGAAACGAAAACCTGGCAGAAACTTGTGAGAAAATAGTAAAAGCCTCCTCAGAGGCAGAAGGAGGGCACCATAATGTCACGAAAAGGTGTCTAGCAGGAAGTCCTCTCCCTGCCACCTTAGAGAAGTCACTTCTCCCAGGACTTGGTTCATCACCCGTGAAGCAAGAGGCTGGTATTCCCAGGGTCCTTCCTGCGGTCCAGTACTGAGGTTCTCAGGGGACTGCAAACATGCATCTTACCTCTGCCCCCACCCCCACCCCCATTAAAAATCACACAGAGAAAAACTTCCCAAAGGCATTATTGCTTGTTGGTTTGTAAGCAAAAGGACCATAGTGTCGTCTTCTCATTTTTTGACTGGATAGGAGAATTGGTTGTCATTTAGGGGTTGGTGTGCAATTTGAAGAAAGAAGAAAGTCCACACAGTAAGGAAAAAGTGACCTGAAAATGCAAATAATTCCAGATTACACAGGAATCACCTGAGGATGCTGCCTAAATGCAGATTCAAATTCACTAAGCCTGGGTTGGAGCCCAAGATTGCAAATAGGCTTTCTTTCAGCTAATGCCTGTGTAGCTGGTCCACAGACCACACTCTAAGTAACAAGGGGCTAGAGAAGATCAAATAATGCTCATTATTTTTGATCCACAAAGAAAAAAAAATAGCAGAGAAGTATAAAATACACTTTGGAAAGATTTTGTGCCAAAACACTAGACTGAAAATGTTTAGGGTTCTAGAAGAAAGTTCCAATGAGAAAGGGAGAGAGAATTAATATGGCTAAATTCAGTGAATGAACTGCTGATTATCGAGATCCACACTCAGACCCTCGTTCTAAGATGAATTCATCAGAGGCCTTCCTTCCCGTGAAGTTTCTGCCTGAAACAGGCAGAGTTACTTGTTGTTCACCTGTGTCCTCAGACCCCAAAGTCTTCCTTGCTTCACCTTCAATAGACAGTCCTTTAGTCCACTGGCCCTTCCTTCAGCATAACGTCGCTGTGCCCTTGCCCTCTGTTCTAATTCCATCTGTCTGGTCCAGACCCCTATCCCTCTGTGCTCATCTTACTGCAGGTGTCTGTGTATCTTAACCTCTAGTCTCTTCCATCTGCAACCCACTACCTGTGTCTGCCAAGCATCTTCAAAAATAGCATCTCAGTAGGCCGTGGCCGCACTCCAGTCTCAGGACTCCAGCCCACATGCTTTGGTAACCAGGCTTTGCTCTCGTCATCTCCTTCCACCCACCAGCCAGTCTTCTCAGCAATCCCTGAAGATCACCCAGTGACATCTAAAAAGCCACATGACCCCCAAAGGTTGAATTCATTCACACACCTTTTAACGCACTCTCTTGAACATGCTGAAAATAAAGTCCTGAATATTCCTCCCACATTTTTAAAAGTTCCACAAAAACATTTTGAGAAATGAAAATCATACCTCAACAACATGGCAGAAACTTGCACGTAAGAACACAGTAAACATACAGGCAGCCTGAATTACCAAGTTCACCCTTCCTGTGTTTCTCAGCTATCATTCCTTCAAACGTTTGACCACTGTGTATTGTCCCTAAACTAATTGCTAGGTAACTACTCCTTCAGGAAGGCTTGTAGGTGCCATCTTGTGGAAAAAAATGCAAACAAGCACATTAGGTGATAGGCTGCCTGTCAAGGAAGTGACAAGGACTCATGCATGAGTCTCCATCGTTGCTCCCTGGGACTGGATTCCCCCACAGTCCTCTGGTTGTGACCCGCACCTATGGACGTGGGCTGTCTGCACCCAGGAGGCCATGTAAATGGGGCCAGTGTGCAAGCAGCTGCCACCCTGGAGCAGAGCTCTTCAGTCCAATGCCTTCTTTGTTGATGGGATGGCTTCCAGAACTTGCCAGTATAGACAGCACCTCTGTGGTCCTTTCCGAAGGAAACTTCCTACTCTTTTACCTCTTCACTGCCCAAACCCACAGCCTTGAACAGACCTGTTCCATATGGTGCTGGTCTTTCCTGGGACCCCACAGAGTTACAGTATAATCTGACCAGATATTTTGAACAATATAAAATTCACCATACAGCCTTACACTTTAAAAGTAAAGAGAAAATCCACAGGTTCCTACTACTCTACATGGATACCTTACTTTCATAATGAAGCAATTGTCATAGTTGCAATTCACTCCTTGCCCCACCTCCCAAATTTCAGTCCATTGGAGAGGAAGACCATGAAAGTGAAGTAATGGGATTTGGAGTTTGGAATACCCCACTCTCCAGGGAAAGAGAACTGTGGTCAGAGGTGGGCGTAATTCCCTCAACAGCGCATGAAATGTTCCCCTCTCAGGGCTCCTTTCTTCAGATTTGTAAATATTGCCATAGCTGATCCTCTTCAATTTCATCCTATAGCAGCGCCAGCATTTTCTTCCCGTTGAGTCACTTGGTGAGGTGCTCTTCTCTAATGAAACAGGATGAGGCACTGAAAAGCGACAACCGTAGCCTGATTAAAACCAGATCACTGGTTATACAACTGCCGTCATTAAGGAGGCCAAAATACCTTCTATCCCATGTACCATTTCTTCTCTTCTAATGAATGACACTGTCAGTTCGTTTCCCACTGATTCCTGTTTCCAATTTAACTTTGCCCACAGAAAGCGGATTCCTCTGACTTGAGATATGGTGGGAGCCTTCACATCAGGGCTTCATTTTTGTTTTTTCAGAAACAATTTAGCACCAGCAGAGACCTTAGAGATGATCCAGTTCAAGGAGCAAATTGGTCCTATAACTTTGATCTCGTGACTCCTCAACCAGCTGTTCTTTCATTCAAAAAAAACACTTTTTGAGCACTTTCTGTGGGCCAGGCACTCTGCTGTTTTTAGTGCACAATCCTGTTCATGCTGGTCAAACCAAAAAGCAAGGTGAAAGAACTCTAGAAGGCTGGTAGTTAGTTTGGTGGCAGGAGGAAGTGATTTTAAAGCTGCTAAATTAGGTATTCTTGGCTCTTTAGCTCCTCCAGCACCAGCAAAGAACCGTTTACACACTCCTGTGGAAATGCCATTGCTTCAGAGTTTCAGGGGATTCTGCCCTGTGCCCCAAGGTGTCCCATGAGCTTCAGAATAAACTAGAGCAGGGATTCTCAACACTGGATGATTTAGTTCTCACTGGCAATGCTTGGCAATGTCTGGAGAAATTTTTCATATGAGGATGATCCTGCAATGCACAGGTCAGCACCCACAACAAAGAACTGTCTGGCCCAAACGTTGCTGGGGCCAGGACTGAGAAACCCAGGCTGTGAGAAAGAGAGACACTGAGTTTCAACTCTGCCAGCTGCTCTTCAGCCAGAGCAGTTCTACTCTTCTCATTTGGTATATTGGAGTTCTGTGTTTCTGCACGAGGTTTTGTTTGAAAGGTGTGAGGTTTTCTTTCTGCTTTAAAAAACAATTGAAGTCCTGGGACCAGCAGCTCACTTGGTTTGAGCATCATCCTGTACACCAAAAGGTTGCCAGTTCAATCGCTGGTCAGAGCACATACCTGGATTGCAGGTTTGATCCCTGGTTGGGGTGAGAATGGGAAGCAGCCAATTGATATCTCTCTCTCTCCCTTCCTTGCTCTCTAAAAATCAATAAATCCCTCCAGCGAAGAATAAATAAATAACAATAGAAGCCCACTGTGCTAGATAGAAGTTGGCAGTTCCTTGCCTTCTGTTTTATATTGAGACACATTGGGAGAAATCAAGGGGGTTCCTGTGATTCAGGATGAGGGCAAGCAGGGGCAAATTTGGAAGCATCCACCTGAGCCTCAGCCTTGGCTGCCCAGGTCTCTGCACATTGCCCCTCAACATTTCCATGCTGTGGTGAGTGATGAGATTGTATCTGCCTGTCAGTTTAGATCAGGATGGGTATTTTGTTACTGTAAATGGCTAGATCATAAATATTTTAGTCTTTGTGGGCCATCCTATCTGTTGCATCTACTGAACCCTGTGTTGTAACACAAAAGTAGCCCTAGACAATGAATATACAAATGAGCATGTTTGTGTTCCAATAAATCTTTATTTACAAAAACAGGCAGTGAGCCAGATTTGGCCTGTGGGTTGCAGTTGCTGACCCCTGATTCAGACCCTAGTCTGTTTCACCTTCAGTCTCTCCAGCCCACACTGCATTGGCACATAGTAGAGCTGCCTCGTGGACCACTGAGGGTCAGTCTTGCCAGCACAAGCATGAGAAGATTTTAATGAGAATAAGAACTGGAAAAAACCCATCCAGTTTTTCCCAGAGAATTTCTATACATTGTTTAACTGTTTCCCTATGTAGAAATTTTAAGATGTTTCCAATTTCTTTATTAATAATAATACTGTGAGGAGCTCTTTCATACAGAAATTGTTGGCCATGTTTCTTATAATTTCCTTAGATAAATTCCTGGAAGAAGAATTACTGGGTCAAACAGTATATATTGCTAAATTGCTTTCCAGGAGGGTGGATTGATCTACATTCTGAACATTAATAAGAGGGAGATATTTATCATATACAAAGGATTTCTTTCAACAGAATGTCATGAATAAAAGTTTTGGCATCCATATGTATGTCCACGAATTAGCTCACTGTAAATTTGATGTTAGCTACTAATCGTTTTAATAATGACTGCTCCCCCGCACGCTGCGGCAGCATCACTGGGGCACGCTGTCTTAGCCGTCAGCGTCACCCAGCCAGCCGCAGAGGCTGCCCACTGAGCGCACATGCGCACAGGAACGTCTGCTTCCTGTCAGAGGCCCAGAGCTCCACTCCCCACGCGCCTGGCACGGGCCTGCCCACCATGATCCACAGAGGCCTCCTCCCTGTGAAATTCACCACCCAACATGTCATCCAGCTTGTTCATTTCCCTCAGAAAATTTCCTCTAGGTTAATTTTGGCACACAACTGGGGACAATTCTTGAACATTTTCTCCTGTAACGGCTTGCAACGTGTTAAATTTTCCTAGAACATGTTGCAAGAATCACTGGAAGAATACCAAGAACATCTGATAGTTGTCCAATCGCCTTTGTTAACAGCAAGAAATATCTCTTTGGAACTGTGGTATGTGGTGAGCAAAATAGATAAGTGAATGACTAAGGGTAGATCGGGGAGCAAGTGGGCACCGTCTTTTCACTAGGCGCTGTGGGAGCAGGAAGAGCAAAGGCGCCCTGCGGGTGTCTGACCTTCAGGCTGGACCTTGGCATTTTCTTAGCTCTTCAGACTTTCCTACTTTTCTCTGAATGAAGAAGAGATTATCTGTGACTAAAAAGTAATAGAAAGTGATATAGAAATATGGTCCAAGTGGTTACATGATGATGGGATTTTCTTAAAAGTAGATAGATTCCAGATGAAACCAATATATGGTTTTCCATGAAGCCCCCTATTACCAGCATTCTGCTGAGTGTTCATCTCATCCGATTCTCCCAACAGCTCTCTGAGGGAGATGCTATACCATCCCCAGCCACAGATGAAGAAACTGAGGCTCAGACTGCCCAGTGAACACGATCAAATGTACAACGCCCCCAAGTAGCAGAGCCAGCATGTGACCCAGGTCCAGCAGAGAAGAGTCTAGTGCCACCTTAAGGACCCACTGATGGCACTTTGGTGGTGCCTCTGAGAGAGTTTGGGGACATAGGCCAGCACCTTAAGTCATACACATCAGAAACCAACTGAGCAATGTCCTGAGATACAAACCAGAATTCGGGCCAGATTCGCTTCTGGGCACTGTCCCCTCAAAGATCTGGGTGTGGTGAAATGTTTCTAGTTCCAGCCCTACAGAGAAGTGACCCACTAGCCTCACACAGCCAGTGAGGGACCGAGCCAGGGCTCCACCCAGGTTTTCTGAGTCCCAGTCCAACGTCCTTTCTATCCTGCCAACTGCTTCTCCCACTAACTGACGTCAGCTCCACTTAGCACTTATATGGCTGTATTCTGGAGAACACCAGTTGCTTTAAAGTAACATAGTACAGGAATCTAGACATGTGATAAAATTTTATAAAACTTCTCACCAAGAAAAAGTGGTAAAATCAAAGTAAGGTTTACTCTTGAGTTAACATATCATACTGATGGCAACAGAATATATATATTATATATATAATATATATATGGTTTTAATGACATGGTGTGCTTATATGAGGTATTGTAATTGCAGGAGGCTGGGTAAAGGGTCATTGAAACTCTGTACTATTTTTGCAACTTCTTGTAAGTCTTAAACTATCTCAAAATTGAAAAATTTATAACTATATATTAATATAATAGGAAGATAAGCTAAAAATATTTAATCACCCACTATGTGTAGAGTATGGGGCTAATGCAGGCCATGGGGGAGAGATACATGAGTGGTTGGTGCTTCGTAATATTGAAAGAGGAGAATGCCAGTCACTTGTGGGCCGGCCCTCACTGAGACTATGGTAACAGTGCTTGAACTTCCTCTGTGCTTAGGTCACCACCACTATCTTCTCCAGCAGAGCTAGAACCCGCAGTGTGGCCTCTGATCCTTGGGCGTAGGGGTTTTTGCATAATGGTTAAAGCATGGTATTATGCTTAAAACCTCAGCTGCAGCTCTTGTGAGCAAGCATAGCCTTGGTCCAATTACCTAATTTCTTTCCTACAAGATTTAGAAATATCACAGATTGCTTTTAAGGTTAAAAGAGAAAAATATATGTTCAAAGGTCTGTAAATGTGAGTATGATGGTGCTGAGGAGGATTCAAACTCCTTCTCCTCCAACCAATTGGTCACAAAGACCTGTCCATTTTGCTTACTAAGCATCCCTCAAATCCTCTTCACTCCATCACCATTCCTCCAGTTTAGGCTAGGATGTTGCAACACCCTTGAGACTTTATGTACCCAATTGTTAATTAACAGATTCCTAAAAGAGAGTTGGTCCTGGCCCAGCATGACATAGAGAATGCAGGACTTCTCTTGCCTAATAAGTCCATATATCTGTCTCATTAACCCAGTTAGACCCACATTCCCAAAGGCAGAACCGAAATCTGATTCAGCCCAGGATTTCCTAGCCCACCTTCCTGGTGTAGTCATTCAACCACATCAATGATGAAAATGCATATTTGCACATTTAGATCCTCCTTAGCTGGTCCTTCTTGTCATTCAGGTCCTGGCCCATAGGTCACTTCTTTAGCCATGCCATGGTGGGACACCCAATCCAAATTTTCCCTCTTTGTATCATCTGATCCTCACAAGAGCCCTATGCTGGAGAAGGGTCAGTTGTCAGGTATGCAATTGTCTAAAAATAAAGATCTTGAGTGTATGTTGTCTGCTCAGTTCTCATTGAGGAGCCCAAGTTGTCCCTCCTGCTTTGTGAAATGCAGAGGGGGCATTTGGCAACTCCATGGCAACCCAGTCTCTCAGAGACCCCAGGTAACCACTACAATACTGGAAGGATGCTCTGTCAGCCCTTCTCTCCTGCAGGGAAGGTTCCCATATTCCTTGCTCTGATTTCTCTCTTGAGGAGTGAACATTGCACTTTCAGAGCCCAGAACCAGGCCCTGAGGAGACAGGAAGTCGCCACTTTAGTACTTGGCATCATGTGTGGCCATACATTTCACTGAAGCCGGCCTGGGACTACAGGATGTCTTGCAGGAAGCATTGCTGCCCTCCCTCTCCGTTTCGAGATTCACCCAGAGCGGCCATGCTGCGCAGGAAGTCTGGTGGGAGGGCAGGCATCCATCGCACTGTGCACACAGAACATTTTAATAGAATGTCTGCTTTGCAAGATAAAATACTGCTGTGTCTGTGTCTGTGGGTGTCTGAAGCCACCCGTGGTGGTGTGATTTCCTTATGCTCATCCCATCCTAACTGGGCCTGAGGGCTGATGGTTGCATGTGATGTCTGCCCCATCCTCAGTGGCCCTCATTCTCTCTTGTAACATCCCTAAGCCCTGTTTACAAGAGAGAAACTCGCTAGACTGCCAGTCCTCCCCACTCAAGAACGCACCCACACTACAGCCCAAGTTATTAACTGAGAAACGAATCTGAGCATTGCCTTCCCCTTCTTCAGACATCCAGTGACTGCAGATCCCAGCAGGCAAAATTCCTACACTTCACCCTGGCGAACAAGATTCTTGACAAATTCAGCTGAATTCTGCAGCCTCACTTCATCCCTCCCAGCAACAGCATGCCAGTCTTTCCTACCTCTTACTTTCTAGGTGTTCATTCTTACCTCTGCCTCCATGTACTTTATTCCCTTTACTTGCAGTGCCCCGTGAGAATGAACTCAGTCTAGGACAGGCAAGTCAGGGGTATCAGGAATGGACCCTCGGTGGAAAAAGTGGGAGGATGAGATGTTACTAGACAAGGAGAAGGGAGTGCTGACCAGCTTTTCTGTCCCTGTTCCCCATCAGTGACAGTCAGAGGAATCTCCTTAATTCTGTTAGGATCTTGCTTTGGCAACATGGGATCTACTTTCCTAAATCTCTGTTGGTGGTGACATTTTTTTTTGTTTCAAAGCAAAGGAGAACTGAAGAGTTGAGGAGGTGGGAATCATGCACACAAAACATTTTTTTAAAAAAACTTCTGTTAAAATATGCATGGGGCAGGGGCAAGAACTATTTGAGCAAACATGGCATTTTGAAAAGCTAATTGGATATGGATGAACATATTGAGGTAATGTTCTGTTATTGTCAGAAATAATGTTTTGCAGAGAAGGTATTTGTGAAGAGAGATCAGTTGTTACTGATGGACTAATGTGCACTCAAGTATATGGAAGTAATAACGCAGACCCGTGGTGCCTGCAGAAAGGTGTCAATCAAACGTGAAGTTGGAGGGGAAAGAATGAACACCTGCCTTGACTCTGCCTGTTCAATTTGACCCATTAGGACCCACGTGCACAGACCCAGCGTTGTTTAACAAAGTCAGAAGTGGACTTGGAATGGTTTGCTGACCACTTTGCCCCCTGAGATGAGGTCTGATTATTAGAATTCAAAAACCAATACAAGCCTGTATTCAGCAAATGTGTGTCTCAAGTGTTAGAATTTCATTCTGATTTCAAGTACCATTCCCTAGTCCCATTCCTCAGTGAAATAATTCTATCATCAAGTATTGCATTGTCCAGACTACAATCCACCAACTCCATCTCCTGGGGAAGTGTGACAGGATTCTTTGCTCAGATCACGTGTCCCTATTTTGGGTTCAGGAGCATCAATTCCAGGAGTGGAAAAGGATTCCATGAAGACCATTCTATTCTGATCCAAATTAATTTTTTTGTGCAAAATAAAATTGCCCCAACAGAGCCGTGAATGGGGAGGGGGCAGATAAAGCAAAAAGATCTTGGAATGAGAAATGAGAGAGTCTTTAGGGAACTAAATGCAGGGAAGTCAGAGTTCCTCTAAACGCCAGCGAGACTGCTTATACTCTCTTTGTGTGCCCCCTTATTTAGACGTGTGTCATCCGGTTTGCTGATGCTTCTGGCCCTTCTTGCCTGCACTTGCTGTCCTGGGAAAGTGCTTTGGGGGAGCCATGCAGAAGTTCTGGTGCTTAGCTCCTCAGAGTCACAGCGACAAGTGGGGACCCAGATCTCAACCAATTTAACTTAATTTTCTAGGAAACTGGGCCTGAGAACATGCCTTCTGGGGGTACTTCACTGCTTGTAGAATTAAGTCATTTAGAACAGAAGACTTGGGGACAAACCCTAGTTTTAGGTATAGCACTTATCATGGTCCCAAAGAACTTCCTTGCATAAAAATCCCAGCACAGCCCAGCCTCTTCTCTGTCAGAGTCCAACAGGGGATGGATTTTCGGGACAACAACTCTGTCCAACCTGTATGATAAGTATTCGTATCCCTACACTCTCCCTATCCCATTTTCCTGCATTATTCTTCTGGTCATTTACCACCACCAAACACACTATTTTTTTTTTACTTGTTTACTGTCTGTGTCCCCACCCACCCCCTAGAATGTACGTTTCACATGATGTCCTTGCCCAGTAGCTGCTCTGTGAATATCTGTTGAGTGAAGGGAGACATGAACTTGCTCATGTGCAGGAACTGAATGGGGCAAGAGGAGGGTCAGTCCGAGCCCCAGCACTAGATCTTCAGCCCTCTCCCTCCTTCCCCAGATGCCCCTGAGAGCTGCTACAAGAGTCTTCTGTTTTTCCACCTCTTTGCAGAGCATCGGCTGTGACGACTACCTAGGCTCGGACAAAGTGGTGGACAAGTGCGGGGTGTGCGGAGGCGATAACACGGGCTGCCAGGTTGTGTCGGGCGTGTTCAAGCACGCCCTCACCAGCCTGGGCTACCACCGCGTGGTTGAGATTCCCCAAGGAGCCACAAAAATCAACATCACCGAGATGCACAAGAGCAACAACTACTTGGGTAAGCTTTGTCTTTTTCTGGAGGAAACCATCTGTCGCTCCGGTGCCTTGTTTCCTCAAGGACCATGAGGTGGGCCCAGCAGTGTGCAGAGGTCCTCAGACACAGGAGGTGGTTGGGGAACGACAGAGCACTGCCTTCCACTTGAAATGAGCTGCTTGGGTGGTGAAAGTTTAAAAGGTGCTAATTGCAGGTAATGTTTAATATTTACACAAGTAAACCATGCTTTTTTCTTTCCAAGAGAAACATGGTTGTGAATTCAATAGCAGGCTAAATTACCTCTGTGAGACAGGGGAGGGTCTTTGAAAAGCTATAATCTGTCAGTCTTTGTTCTGGGGACTGTGAGGTAGCCAGGGCAGTTGGTGATCCTATCGGGACCTTCACTCCCTGGGGGTCTAAAGCAAAAGCCTGGCTTCTCTTCTTTCTACTTCATCTGCCTGGGGCAGCAGTACACATGTATCTTCTGAGTAACTGCAGAGACATTCAGCAATCATTTTGACCGATATCATCAATAACGAGAGGTCATTTTAACCTATATTCCTGCAAAAGGAAATCTTTGTTGATTTCTAAGTTTCTGGCCGATTGCATTTTATGTAAAACAATTGAGGTTTTGCAAATTACTTTTTACCAATTTCTAACTCAAGTAAGCATGTACAAATCAGTTAACAAAATACTATAAGGAAAGCAATTCCTTAAAGTCTTTTAATAAACAATATTGTTTTTATTTTTGAATTACTTATTTAACAGGAATTAAAAATGGAGACAATTATACTTGAAAACAATAAAAAAAGAAAAGAAATAAACATAAATAAATGAATAAATAGCACAGGCTGGTGCCAGGCACTGAACACTCAACAGCCTAAAGGGAGCTGTTCCCAGTCTGCATTTTATAGGTAAGGAAACAGTCACAGGGAGATACACAGCAAGGAAGAGGGAGAGCTGGGATCTGAACCCAGGCAGTCTCTTTCCAAGCATGGTGGTGTACCAAGAGATGATGCCCAGGAGCAGTTCTTAGAGCCAAGTTCTTCTGGAAGAGCATCAGCCATGATGTAGCCCATGGCTGCAGCAGTTGAGAGATCCTTCATTTTGCAAATTTTGAGTATCAGGAACACCTGAGAACTCCAGGTTCTTCAGCAGTTCCTTCTCCGCCCAGTCAAATGCAACCAGAATTAGCCTCACTTAGTTTTACTGGTAGGAAGAGGAAGGGATGGCAGATGGAACTCTGAGACAAGCCCAATTAATCTGGAAAGCTGTGTCATTCATTGGCTCTGGCAAACCCTGGAGCGATCAACGTGGCAGTAAGTGTAAGTTCCCAGTGAATGGTTTGTGTGTTATTTTTAGTTGCAAAAAATAGTCTTTGTGAGTTTCTTCCTTTCTTTTGTACTATTAGTTCACATCTCCATAAACATCCAGTCTCCTAGAATGGGAGGTATTCTTTAGGGGATTATTTGAAGTGTCATTGTGCTCAAATGCAGTGCCACTTTTTCTAAGCTTTGTGTTATTTTAGTAAGTTTTCCTTGACTTGAATTAGTCCTATTCAATAAGTGATTTCTAAAGTCATGCCCTCTGAACCATGTCCTGGGTGAATATTCACTGGATGTCTGAATGGAAACCGCTCCGTGTTTCCATCTAGTGTATGGAATGAGAATCCTGACCTTCTAAGTCTTCTTGAGAAGCAATAGAGATATTCAGGACCCAGCAGAGCCCCTGGCATTTATTAGCATTTGACAAATATTCATTCACTTTCTTTTTGTCTCAGAGAACAGTAGTCAAAGCTTTATGATATCAACAAATTCCGAAAAAAGGTGATGAGACAGGAGAATGAAAGTACTCAGAGTGAAAGGCAGGGTGATTCAGAAAGTTGAGTTTATAACCAAAGACACTGAAATTGAGAACAGGCTGACAGTGACCAGAGGGGAGAGGGGAGGGAATTTCAGGGGAAAAGGGGAAGGGTTTGCAGGAACAAGTATAAAGGACACGTGGACAATAACAGCGGGGTGGAAACGGGAGGGAGGTGGGGAGGGCTGTAGGGTTGGGCTGCGGTAGGGGGGAAGGCAGAAAACTGTACTTGAACAACAATTAATAAAAAAAGTTTTTTTAAAAAGAAAGAAAGTTGAGTTAAACTTCCTATGCCCCGTGATGTGGTGGCGGGAGGGACATGAGAAATTCGGAGTCTATGGCAATATTACATGTGGTCACATGGGCAAAGGAAAAAGAGTGGAAATGGAAGAGCAGGCTATAGTGAAGGGAGGCTCCAGAGGTGACGAACAGGAGATTCTGGCTGTAGAATATGCAGCACCTGGGATACTTTTTTTAATTCTGGTTTTTATTGAGATAGAATTCACATCTGATAAAATTCACCCTTTTAAAATGCACAGTGGTTGGGATGGTCCTTTTCCCATCACAGGTGTTCTCTGTACCTATCCAACTCATCCTGCTCCATCTTCTGTTCTGTGAAATCTGTGTATCTTAAAAGTTAAAATTGCATAAGATTGCTTAAGATTATATATATAAGCCATTAGAGCACAGGTCTGTCTGGCTGTTTTTGAACTGTCCAGTAACTATTTTTTACATTACACAATTCCAAACATTGAAACATTTTTCAGATATAAGTGGTGGATTTCCCCACAATATTCCAGGTAGTGATGAAAGTTGGGTTTTCTTACTTTGCGATTTCTGGCTATGTAAACTGTATTTGTATAAAATTTAACTCGGTTCATGTCATTGATTTGGCTGTTTGCGTACATTTGTTCTGCAGAATAGGCAGTATAGAGGAAATGAATACCTCAAATTCATATCATTGCTTTTTAAAAACGTACAACTTTAACTTGTTTCTCAGTTACCCTATTGTTTTCCTGAATCACCTTTAGTTATTTGTGATGCAAACCAAAATTCCCCTGTGAAACAATTTGTATTTTTTAATGAGTGGCTCTCCAAGCTTGATAGAGATAAAAAGTAGATTTCTGTAAAAAGAGAAGGACTTGTCTTGTGCTGGAGAAGATGGTTCTAATCACCTCATTTGAAGAGGTTTTTTTAAACCCTCAATATTTAAATGACCCTAAGCCACTCACCCTGTTAATAACAGTAGTCATGTGATATGAATACATAGCACTTAGTCTCCAAGCGTTTTTACATACATGGTCTCCTGAATTTTAAAACTGGACGTTCTTTACTTTGTTTTCTTAAAAAAAATTGGTGGGTTAGTTACTAAAGATGCGGTTACACAGTTAGGCTATGAAAATTGAAATTTAAACATCAAAATGAACATAGGGGAAGGAAGCATGTACACCAAAATCTTTGGCTAATAGGTAAGTACTAATTTATGGTTCAATTTGGCTTGGCCATCAATATCTGGACCTGCTAGACTCAGGTTCCAAAGGATTGAGCTCTGGCCCTGTCATAACTCACAGAGGGACTGGGCCGCAGGGAGCTGAGAGGACAAGCCAGCTCATTAGTTTGTGTTTCTCTGAGCAAAGTTGGAGGAACTATGACATTGAATGGTGCACAGATTTCAGAAGATAGGATGTTTGCCTCCTTTTAGTTAAAAACCAATGAAATTCTACAGAATTGAGCTCCACTTTTCAATGGCATGGTTAATTTGAATTTGTTCACATGCTCTAAAATATAGTCTAGTTGGTGATTAATAGATTCCTAGATCTTTTTAATGAAAAAGACTTTGGAACCCTCATATCTGTGGTAAGCTATGTATTTTCCTTTTGCACATAAGTTACTCAAGGATACTTCTCTTTGGAAATAAAAAGTTTAATCTAATTGTATTAAAATGATTGACATTTTATATATTACTTGCCCCTTCCTTAATAATAAGACATAAAATTATTTTACCTGAAATATCCAAGTTTGGCATAGTTTAACCAGCTCAGTTTACTAATGCCATTATGTACCAGTTAAGAAATCAGGCACAGAAGTGCGCCAAGCAAAAAGTGGTTCTACAGGACATGTTCTACGTGCCCAACACGTTGCATCATTGTGGAGCCTTACACTTGGAAAGGGTTTTTTTAAAGGTCTGTAAGCTTTTGAAAATAAACTGGCAATATCTTTACTTTTAAGTACATTTTCTTAAACATTTTAAACAATAAGAATAATGGTCCACTTTTTAACTATCAAGTATCATGGGTCATCTTTTATTTAACTTATTAGTTGAGCAGCTTTCTATATAGGAAAGATTGGAGAATTTTAAAATGATGTCTTGTATTTGTATGACAATTAACCCCAAAGATTTTTCCATATGCATTGTAAAATCTTGGACAGTACAGACAATATAGAGCAAAAAGGTGAAATTCCTCCTTCACACCAAACCCGTGCTCAGTCCACTGCTATCAAGTGGACAGACAGAGATAAATAATCACTCTTAACAGTTCAGTGAGTATCTTCCAGTCCTTTGGAAAAGTACAAGTAAATACATATTTTCTAAAATCAATATTACTGCACACACTTTTTGTAATTTGCTTCTTTAACACTATATCATATTTTTATATGAATACACACAAAACTCATTCATTCTGTTTTGAATGTAGAATACGCCATACAATGGATGTGACACCACTGAAGTATTTCCCAATGGAGGGTTATTTAGATTGTCTCCAGTTTTCTAATACTGCAAATAATACTTTAGATTTTTGGTTCAAGACGGCAGAGAGAGTACATGAGTTTTTCTTCCCTTCCTCCCAAGATCCCATCAAAATGATACTGAAGGAATAAGAAAAGATATAACCCACAGCAATCAAGAAAACAGGAGGGGAGGGACCTCTGTTAAATGGCTTAACAAATTTCTGGAAGAGTGTTCACTACTCGAGTGGAGGAAATTTGAGACTGGGTAGCAGAGGGCACTGTGATGAGGAGGGGCCAGCCTGCATACAGAGCCTAAGGGGCCTCTGAGCCTTGGGGGCAGCAAGTAAAATGGGGAGTGGGACAGGAGAAAAACAGGGGAATGGTGAAAAAAAATGTATATCACAGGCACCCCCCCACACACATTCAGAATGCTGGCATCTACCTCCTTGTCCAAAGCTGAAGGGCACTAAGGCACAGGTGGGAGCACTGGTGTCCAAGACCCCAGTCTTCACTCCAGAACTGGAGGGGGAGGAGCTCCGGGACTGCCTGCCCATTGCCTCACGCTGCAGAGGGTGGCCTGCTAACAGGCTCTGCCAGTAAGTGCGGAGTTCTCAGGGAGCTTTCTTGCTCTGTCCGAAAGGCCAATGGCTAACTGAAAATAATAGCAACGGACAGCCAAGAATCAATAGACATTATTTTAAAGCCTATTGCATGAAAAAAGAGAAAACCCAAGATAAATAACTGGAACAATTGTTTCTAGAAAAGAAAACTTAAATGTTCTCTACAAGTAATGATTCCATGAATATCCAAATGCATATATCCTTTCAAGCTTGTATAAATATTTCTGTAGGATAGACTCCTAGAAATAGAACTTGCAGGTCAAATGGAATGAACACTTAAAAATCTGAAGGATAAAGTAAAATTCCTCTCCAAAGTAGTTGTAATGATTTACGGCCCCACCAAAAATACATGAAAGAACCCTTTCACCTTACCAACACTAAATGTTATTAATGTACCTCATTTTTAGTATATCTTTTTATTTACACTTTATGACCACTCATTTTTATCATTATTTGTACTCCTATGAATTTTCTATTTTTAAATTGTGTTTGTAGTTTCTCATGATTTCAAGAACCCATGTGTTACGAATAATAACCATTTTCAACTTATATGTATATTAGCTTTTATCTTGTGTTTCTCCTCTCCTTATAATATCTATTATTCTGTACAGAAAATTTTAAATCTTTTTTAGTCAAATCTGTCAATCTTTTTTTATTTTTGTCTTGTTTAGAATGACCTGCCCACCTCCAATATTATAAAATTATTCTCTAATATTTTCTTCTATTACTTTTATAATCACCTTTTTGTACTTAAATATTTAAACCATCCAGAATTTTTGTGTGTGGTGTGAGGTAGGAAATTTAACAAATCTACAGTTTGTTAAATTTCTCCCACAAGTTTGAAATGCCACACCCACCATCTATTAAATTCAAATATATGTAGATACACTTGCAGATTCTCAGCCCAGGTTCTTTGATTGACTTGTCTCTCTCCGCTTCAGGGCCATATTGTTTTCATTACCGTAGTTTTATACATTTTATTCTTTGGTAGGTCAACTCTCTTCCCCCTACCCAACTCTTTACGCAGACACTTATTTTCCTAAATTGCCTTACATTTTCTCTACATACTCTTTAAAATTCATGAAACTTCTGTTGAGATTTTAACTGAGATTGCAATAACGTTATGGATTAATTTAAAGATAAAAATGTTTTCACAATATTTTTGTAAAGACAAAAATGTCTTCACAATATTTTTGTGAAGACAAAAATAGCATACTATGCTCTTGATTTCAGAGCATAGTATACCTCCCCACTTTATGTTCTTTAAAAATATTTCATTATCTAGACTTTGCACATGTTTTATTAGGTTTATTCCTAGATATTTTATAGTTTTTGATAATATGGTATAACGTCTTTTTTCCATTGTATTTCCAATAAGTCACAGTAGTGTATGTTAAGTCAGTTTATTTTATATATTTATTTTGTACATTAAGTAACTGTATGTATGTATGTGTGTATGTATGTATGTGTGATGAGTCAGGAACCAAATCCAGGCAAAGTCCTTCCTCATGACCTACATTCTATGTATATGCCCGCGCTCATTGGCAAATTAAATGTGGCTAGGGGCGGGGGTGGGGGATATTTTGCTAGACTCTTTTAACAATTCTACTAGTTTTTCAATTATTTGATATGGATTCTGTAGGTGAAAAATCTAAATTATCTATGGATAGTAATAATGTATTCCTCCTTTGTAGTATTCTACCTCTTACTTCTTTCTCATCTTGTTGCACTTAGAGGCAAACCTCTAAAAGTTTTAGAATAACCATTAGTGATAGTGGACTTTCTTATCTTGTTCCTGACAATGGGAATGCTTCTAACAGATGTTTGCTGAAGTTTCTGATAGATATCTTTTATCAAAATAAGGAACTTCCTTTTTGCAACTAGAATGTTTATTGGAACTTGCCTTTGTTTTGATAATACTGTCCAACTATCCTTAGTTGTAGATTTGTATTTTTAGAATTAATGAATATTTGCTTATTATAGGTGCATAAGTGGGTTTCCTTCGGTTACTACAATGGGCTGAATGTTTATACCCCCCCAAATTCATGTGTTCAAATCCTGCTGCCCAAGGTGGTGGTCTTAGGAGGTGGGGCATTTGGGAGGTGATTGGGCCATTAAGGAGAGCAGAGCCCTCATGAATGTGGTTAGAGCCCTAATTAAAGAGGCTGAAGAGAGACCCCTGACTCCTGCCATGTGAGGTTACAGGGAAAACACAGCCTTCTAGGCCACAGGCTCTCAGCAGACACAGAATCTGCTGGACCTTTATCTTGTACAGAAGGTCCTCAGATATGGTTGTTTTGTTCAGTGTCACTTTGATGTAACATTGATGAGATGCCACAGGAACTGAAGACCGGTTTATATCAACTAACCTATGGTAAAATTGGTTTTGTTATATGTCATTTCACACTAAAAGTCTCAGAACCTATCAATGACATTAAGTGAGGACTTGCTGTAATTTGCAGCCCCCAGAAGTGTAAGAAATAAATTTCTGTTGTTTATAAGCCACCCAGTCTGCAATATTTTGCTAAAGCAGCCTGAATAGACCAGGACAGTTACCTTCATCTGATTATTTTTTTAAATCATTTTTTATTTTTCTATTGCAGTTGACATACATTATATTAGTTTCAGTGTACACTACAGTGATTAGTTATATAACTTAATGATTATCCTGGTAAATCTTGTACACATAGGATACCATACATAGTTATTAGAATTTTGTTGACTATTTTCTCTTTCTGTACTTTTACAGCCCCATGACTATTGTGTAACTACCAATATGTACTTCTTAATCCCTTCACCTTTTCTTCCCATCCCTTCAACGCCCTCCCCCAATGTGGTAACTCTCAAAATGTTCTCTGTATCTATGAATCTGTTTCTGTTCTGCTTGTTCATTTATTTTGTTTTTTAGATTCAATTGTGGATACATATGTATTTATTACTATTTTATTGTTTGTTATTTCTCCTCCTCCTCCTCCTCCTCCTCCTCCTTCTTTCTTCTTCTTTCTTCCTTCTTCCTTCTTCTTTCTCTTCCCCCTTTAACACTTCATGTAATACTGGTTTGGTGGAGATGAATGCAACAGGCCTTTCTTTGAATGGGGCGGACCCCAGTTTGCTGGGCTGTCTGCTCTCAGCGTCCTCTGAGTGTGTGAGCAGTGGGCAGACAGAGGAGAATCAAATCCACTCTCTTTTAGATGTGTGCAAGGCTTCAAAAGGATGATAATCATGAAGCATCCAGCATGAAAAGCATTTAATACATATTTTCCCTACCTTATCTCAAGACTCCAAAATTCATGAATGACAGCTTAACAAAACTAGTTTTCCTCGTGCTGGTGAAATGGAGAACAGCCTTCTCGACCACCCCACTTCAGAAGCCTCCAGGATCATGCTGGCTTAAGTGTGAAATTTTACACCTTTCTTCTCAGGAATCAAATGCCTGCCTACCTGACCCAGTTGCCCTCCTTGTGTGTCCTTATGGCTTCTGCTCCCCACTGTGTCTTGGAGTTGTTCCTTCTTCCCAGCAGAACAAAAGGAGAAGCAAAGTGGTCATGCGGGTTCAGCATCTCCCCTGTGCTGACTCACTCTAATCAGAAAATGGTTCCCCTGGAGTATAAATTTACAGTCACGTGCTTAGGTCCAGACTGCATTCAGTGTTGTCAGTGGTGTTTCCCTGCTTTCACTCCCACAGAGCCCTCAGTGCCTGGCCTTGTCTTCTGCCGACCACCCAGCACTCCTGCTGAAGCTGCCCTCTGCCCAGCTACCGTTTTTGTCTGGGATGTCCTTGGACAAGTGTCTTACCTTTTTCTGAGATTCACTTTTCTTATTGGTAAAATAGGAAAACAATTGTAATTCCCCCAACTGTTGGCTTTAAGTGAGATATGAGTGTAAACATCTAGCATCTTAGAGGCACTCAGTAACTGTTAGTTTCCTTATCTGCCTAGATCAGTGGTTCTGTCTCAGGCTGCATATTGGAATCGTAGGAGGCATGATGTCTGAAGCCTCTTTGAAATATGCCAATGCCTGTCTCCCATTCACAAATGTAATTAGTCCGGGGCACAGTTTGGGTATCAGGATTTTTTAATGGTCCTTAGGTGATTCCAATGACTTTTCAGGGTAAAAGACCAACTAGGGGGCTGCAACTGGGACAGGGGTGGGGTTGCTACTAACATGTGGTGAAGAAAGTCCAAGGACACTGCTAAACATCTTACAGTGCATACCACAGCCCACAACAAGGAATTACCCAGTCCAAATATCAATAGTGCTCAGATGAGAAACCCTGGCCTCTGTGAGCACTGAGACCCTTTTGATGCTAAACTTTCACAGGCCACTTATTCCAGAATGGTGTCTAAAAAATAATAATAAAAGTCTATGGTGTTATCGGAATGACTATTTTATCTACCATTAAGTTTGAATTTATCAACTCACTCTGAGTTCTTAGTTTCTAATCCAAGCCCCCTCCTTCAGTTTACGTTCAATATTTCCCTCTGCCCCTTGGCCCTGGGCCCCTGGTTGCAGACCCAGCAACAGAAGTTCTAGCTTAAAACACCTTCTCATAGCCTGCCTCTCTGGCATTTAGAACCCTGGTTTGCTTTCTCAGTACATGGCAGAAAAATAGAAGACACAGAAGAGAAAAAGCAAAGAGAATAAGAGCTGTCTTTGGATTCCCATAGGACTTTGACTGTGTCTCCAGTCTGACACCTACCATGTTGTGTTGCAGCTCCTCTGTTTAGATGTCTGCTCTCTCCAGTTAGGCTGTGCTCTCCTTGAAGACAGGTAGGCCAGCCTTAGACATTCCTTCTCTTGAGTCCCCTCCATGTGCTAGCAGCTGTGCTGGCAGTGGGGGTGCAGAAGCCAAGGCAGCCCTGGCTCTCCTGTGGCCATGCAGCGCTGTGCAGCCCATTTGGGGGTCTGTAGACCTCGCTTGTGGCACCGGAGGCATGTGTTACTCACAGGCTGTGGGAAAGCTGGGCATGCCTGCTAGGTGTGATACAGCAGGGATTCTGGGGTCAGCATCTGCATTTATAGCTGAAGACCCTGAGCCCAACACAGGTGACAGGCCTGCTGAGGCAACTGGTATGTGAGTGGTTGAGTCAGGAACCAAATCCAGGCACAGCCCTTCCTCATGACCTGTGTTCTATATGCACACCCACAGCCACTGGCAAATCCAATGTGGCGGGGGTGGGGGAGAACCTGAGCCTCCCTCTCCCCACCATCAGAAGAAAGGTATGTCCTAATTCCTTACACCCTTGTTGTCCCCTTCACACTGTTCCAGTCCTAGGCCCTCTGTGACCTCAGATTTGGTTAAAATCATGCTGCCTACCCTCCCATTGCAAATCCTTGGACTAGGTTGCCGTAGTTACAGCTGGTGACAGAAGGCTTAGTCACTAGACTTCCACCATCTGCATCGGCAGAGTTCTTTTGAAACCAGCGTTTAAAAGAATATCCAGCTCTTAAAAAGAGGAGAACATTTTAGAGAAATGAAACACCACCATGTGGGATTCTTCTCTTTTATTTCTAATTATGGTAAATATATATAAAACATAACATTTATCATTTTAATGATTTTAAGTATATAATTCAGTAGCATTAAGTATATTCATGATGTTATACAACTATCGCCACTATCTTTTCCCAGAAATTTCTCATCATCCCAGAAGCTATAACTAATAAACAATAATTTCCTATTCCCCCTACCCAAATCCCTAGTAACTTCTATTCTACTTTTTGTCTTATGCATTTGACTCTTCTAGGCACCTCATTCAAGTAAAATCATACAGTATTTATCCTTTTGTGTTTGGATTATTTCACTCATCATAATGCTTCCAAGGTGCACCATGTTGTAGCCTGCGTCAGAAATGTATCCTTTTCTTTGTGTACACCACATTTTGCTTCCCATTCCTCTGTCGATGGCCAGTGGGTTGTTTCCCTCCCTGGCTGCTGTAAATGATGCTGCTGTGCAGGTATCTGTTTGAGTCCCTGCTGTAAATGATGCTGCTGTGCAGGTATCTGTTTGAGTCCCTCCTTGCGGACCTTTTGGGAACCTGGGAGTGGAACTGCTGGGTCATGTAGCAATTCTGTGTTTGACTTTTCGACGAACTGCCAAACTGTTTTCCACAGTGGCCGCACCATTTTCTATTTCCTTCCATGAGGATTCCAGTTTCTCCACATCCTCACCAATATGTCAAGTCTGTTTTTAAAATGGTATTTTAGCAAGTGATATGACACATACCCGTGGCCTGCTTTCCAGTGTCACATGGCATGCCTCCGGACGAGATGCTTTGTGTCCTCCTTGCTACCTACTGCAGGTAGTGGCATCCCCAGGAGCTCATCGAACTGCCAGCACCCAAAGTGCTGTCCTCACTCTGACTGGCTGGAGTTCCCTGATCACGTGGGAGAAGGTGACACCAAGCAGCTGGTGTTTTATTTGGACTCAGTTCTCACCTGTTGTTCAGCAGCAAGTTTTCATGCTTTCTGTCCAAAACCAAATCTTCTAACAAAGGTCCCTTGCCAAGGAGACGGTGCTCTCCTGATGAGACTCAGAAAGATGCTGTCATTCGTTTCCATGGTCTGGGGACTTCATTTTGCATCACACACTTCTACCTGCTGTCTGATTCAGGAAGGCACTGATGTCCTTAATCTGTTTACATGGGCTTGCTTTTCATTTCCAACGTCAGTCACTCTGACTTGAAAAGCTTTCAGATCTTCTGGACCAGACAGAGCCCTGCCTGTCAGTGAGCACCTCATCACCTGGAAATGTGAGCCTGGGTGTGCCTGCTTTGCCTGTGGTTTTGTGGGCAACAGTGAAGCTGAGATTTGTTTTTGCTTTTAATTGTATCATCTTAGAAAATGTACAAAGCATGCACACCTGCCTTTCTACACCTAATGGGATGCATTCCTCAAATTCAGGAAACAGCTGCTGAGTGGGCTGGGTCATGGATTTTTATGGAAATGGTGTGACAGCCCTGTCCCCACAGGGAGAAGGACATTCTCTCCCATTCTCTCTGGGCAGGGCACCCCCCACAGCATCTTCAGTGGAGCTGCTCATCGCTCCCAGGTCTCCTGCCTGGACGAGGGTCGTGCCTGTGCGGAGGGCATGTGTAATGCTGCCCCAGATCTGTCCATTCCCTAACCCGCTTGCAAGTACCTCAAAGCCTTTCCTCTTTGAATCAGTGTCGGGCTTTGTAACGTGTTAGATAGCTCAGCTTCCGCATTAGGGAATTAATACAAATTAAGCCTCAAAAAGAAATATCTAAGGTTTAAACATCACTTAGTAAACAGCGCTGACATCGTAAAAGAGAAGTGTCAGCTGAGAAAAATGGTAATTTCAGGGCTTTCTTGAGCAGCATCTGGGACCACCCACCCTTTGCCACTCTGTGGTCACTGTTGTCTTTTGGGGTGTCCTTTAGTTTCTGTCAAGGGTTAGAGCTTCAGGAGTGGGAAATCTGCCTTCCAGGGCTGGCCCCCTCCTCTCTCCTGGCCTTCCCTTTCACGGAGAAACCGAGCACCCTCTTCCCTTCTCTCATTAAGCAGAACTCCAGTCAGATTCTGCTCATCTTCTGAAACTTTAGTTCTTGCTGATAAATCCCTGAAGGAGTGAGCTTTAAAGATAACCTCTTTTCTCCTTCTAAGTGTGGCCTGCCTCTCTGAGCTCTTCTCCAGCTGTTTAGCCAAGCATCGCCCGCTCTTAGAACTTTGGGCATCTCCTGATCCTACTCTACCCTTTCCCAAGCCAGACACTATTCCTTGGATTAAGGATCACGTAAAAATCAGTCTAGGGAAGGCCCACTCCTCTGTCTGAATTCTGAGTTGATATGTATGTCCTTCCATAGAAAGTATACTTTCACATAGTCCTGCTCCTCCAAATTCCTTTGTGGCCAGACAGTCACACTCATATGTATTATTCCTTGGGGGCAAAAATTATCTCCTTGATCAGTATTTATTTCTTCCTTTAGCTAGTAGTTATTATAATCTAATTAAGTAAAACATTGCTCTTCATCCAACTTGATAGTCATGCAAAATAATTAACCATTTCAGTGACTCTCCATAAGTACCTACTGTGTGCAGTGCACTGCAGAGACCCGAAGTGGAGCAACACGTGGCCCCTGCTTCAGAACGCACTCACAGCCAACCCGCTGAGAAACCTCTGAAGGCTTTGATAAGAGACCCAGTGCTATGAGAGTGCAAAGAATGGAGAAAGTTCCTCCAACAGGCTGATCTGGGGAGGAGCCAGGGATGACCATGCGGTAAACATTCTAGCTTTGCAGGCTATCTGGTCACAGCTGCAGCTACTCTTAGCCGCACTGAGGAATCAGCCGCAAGTGATACGTGAGTGAACCGGTGAGGCTCTGCGCCAGTAAAACTCGACTTACAAAAAAAGGCAGTCTCGAAGCTTTGCCTCCATGTATAGTGTGCCAACTCCTGTTGTAGAGGATGCGCAGGCTTCTTTTATCAGAAGAAACGGGGGAAGAGCATTTCCATCCAAAGGAGCAGCAGGAGCTAAAGCACAAAGAAATAAGAGAGGGGAGGCAGGCCTGGACTTGGGCTTGGTGTCTTACAAAACAAATGAGCAGCCTTGGCATGTGAGGCTGCAACTGGAGAATAAGAACAGATGGTGGAACACCCCTCATCCCCACCCTCCATCCTTCAGATTAAACCTCTGGGCAGTGGTCAGCCCCTGAAGACAGTGGGCTGGAGGGGGGTTGCAACAAAGATGTTTTTGGCAGTTGCAGGGGAGGAGGGGAACGGAGGGCAGCCAACCATTTCAGAAAGGCCAGGTCTGTGCCGAGAGTCTGAGGGCCAGAAAGGACTAATGAAGATATCAGTGTATCAGTGGGCTCGGTGATTCCAAACAGGGATCTTAATCTTAATTGAAACCCAGTGTTTGTGTGTGTGTATCTTTCACCAGGCTGCAGGGTAACTGCCTTATTATACAAAAACACAATACACCCCAAAGTGTTGCTAGATCCCTGGCAGGATAAAGTGCATTTGCATTTAGCATTTTCAGATGATCTGGAGCAAATGAGAGTAGAAGGGACAGATGAGTAATTTCAGGAGTCAGAAATTTAAGTCATCAATCCTACTCAATAAGAAAGAGAGAGAGAGGAATACTATATGAAGGGAAATTTGAGTTGCATTTGAAAGAAACTAAGTTTCTCTCCTTGTCTCTGAAGCAGCACCTTGAGACCCACCCTGATCTCTCCCCTCTTGTTGGTGCATTCTGCAGCCATCCAGGCTGGATGGCTATCTAGATGTTCACCATGGCAGTGACCCGATCCTCACAGCAGACTCCCCCTGGGCAGCGAGAGCGTGTCCCTGACCTTCATCAATGCTCTTTCTGAATTGAGCTCCTCTATTTTCAGTTATCCCAATAAGTTATATATTCATAAAGTATGAGATCCCAGAATTGCTTTAAGAAGACTAATATTAGCCCTTAAGATAATTTTTATTACTATGGTAGAAATTGGTTCATCAAAGAAAAAGGATCTAATTGACTGACTTGAGATTTCTTCTGAGGCATGCTTCACATTGTGGCTAAGACTAACTTGGAATTTTAATGGAAGTTACCAGTCACCAGTTTCCCTGGCAAAGGCATCCGGCATTCAAAGTCTCGGACATTTCAATCCAAGCAGGGTGGTGCAGGTTGTGCTGTGCAACTTTCTGGCACTTTGGCCTCAATCGGTCCATCTCTCCATGTATCATTTTCTTATCTGTAAAATCAGCTGACCTCAACACTTACCTTGTAGGGTCACTGGGAAGATTAGATACAATACTAGTAGTGAAGCACTCCAGCACAAAATGCTTATTCATGTTTCTCTCCCTCTCTCCCTCCCTTCCCCCTCACTAAATATGAATAAGTAAAATCTTTTTTAAAATTACACAGCTTTAATGAATTTTCCCAAAGTGAATACACTCGTGTAACGACTGCTCTGATTCCAGGAGCCCCTCCCAACACTCCCTTTGGTCCCTAACTCCCCACACCCCCCAAACAGAATTTATAAATTCTTGGTTTTTTTTTTTAATTTCCACATTGATTTCCATTTTTTAAGAAATAAGAGTATTGCTCTAGCCAGTGAGTATTAGTCGGAGTATTGTCTGGTAAGCAAAGACTTGTGGGTTCGATTCCAGGTCAGGGTGCACACCTAGATTGTGGGTTCAGTCCTGGTCTAGGCCTGTGCCATCTCCAGCCCTGGCGTGTATGGGAAACAACCAGTCGATGCTTCTCTCTCTCTCTTCCTCTTGCTAAAAAAAACAATAAAAACATGTCTTTGGGTGAGGATTAAATAAATAAATAAATAAGAGTATGGCTTTGACCACTGTAACCATAGATTTGTTTTGCCTGGGTTTTTTTTTTTGTTGTTGTTGTTTGTTTTTTTGTTTGTTTGTTTTTTAAGAAAGAAAGAAAATAAAGGAAAAAAACTTATACAAATGGAATTATACAGCATATACTCTTTTGTACCAGGCTTATTTGGGGTGGGGTGGGGGGGTCGGGGGCAGGCACTAAACATCTTTACATTTAACTTAGAGTATAGTATAAAATTTTTACGTTTAGTTTAGAGTATATGGGAAATGAGAATATAGATTTTCCTTAATAGCCAATTTTCCAACCCGGTTTATTGAATGACATTTATTTGACATTGGAAAGTTTACAGCGTGCTGGGTCCTTACCGCAACCCAGGATCTGCTTTCTGGCTGTTTGTTCTGCTCCATTTCTCTGTCACATTGTTTCTGTACAACATTTTGACTATCGCAGCTTTAAAATGTTTTTTAAACTTTTTTAGTGTTGATTATTTTTTTAGAAAGAGAGAGGGAAAAAAACCCTCAATTTATTGTTCCACTGATTTATGCACTCATTGGTTGATTCTTGTATGTGCCCTGACCAGGGATCAAACCTGCAACCCTAGTGTTATCTGAATAATGCTCTAACCAACTGAGTTACCAGGACAGGCCTACTATTGTTTTAATATTTGTCATGGCAAGCCTCCCTATTGTGAGTCTTTTTAATAACATTTTAGATAATCTGGAATGCATATAATCCTGGTAAATTTTGGAACAATTTTGTCACATTCAAGAAAAAAAATATCCTAGTGCTGTTTCCATGTGATAAATGGTGTTAAATTTAGTCAATAAACAGGTATTGGGCATTTGCTGTGTGCCAGACTCTGTTTTAGGGGCTGAGGATACCAGAGAGAACAAGGCACACCCCCACCTGACACGCATTCTAGTGGGGAAGACTGGAGGCAGAAGAGCAGAGAGAGAGTTTCGGAACGCAATGCATGCTGTCAAGAAAACAGGGAGAAAGGGTGACAAGTGGTGGCTGGAAGAGCAGGGTGCTATTCAAGTGACGTGATCTGAGGTCTCTCAAAGAAGGTGATGCTTGAACTGGAACTTTCATCGTGCCAAGACTATATTGCATCTGTAAATCACCTTGGGGGGAATAGACATGGTTAAAAATCCAGCCTGGGAGCATAGCACTTATTTCCTTTTATTCCTATAGTTTGTATCTGCCAGTAACATTCTGATATTTCCCACATAGATTCTCTGCTTTTTTTGTGAAGACTGGCCTTAGATATTTAATCAGATTTGTTGGGGTATGGTGATGATAATGATGGAGAATGAAATCTCCTATTTAATCTTCAAAATTGTTGTTAGCATATAGAACAACAGTTTTAGATTTCTTACATTTATCACTATCTGACCACTCTGTTGAAATTTTGTTAATTCTGAGCATTCTCAAGATTCTGTAATAATATAATCATATCATATAGAAATAATGATAATATTGACTCTTTTTCAATAGTTATACCTCTGATTTCTTTTTCATATTACCAAAAGTTTACCAAAACTTACAGAATATTTTTAATATGTGATAGCACTTATTATATACCCTAACTCCAACTTTAATTTTCACTATCAAGAAAGATAAGTATATACTCAATATATTATAGTAATATCATATAGATAGTAATATTTTAAATTACTCTCTGATTACATGCTTATTATAGGATTCAGAAAGTCTGTTTCTAATTCTGTAAATGTTTTTGGCAGGATGATTTTTAAATGCCATTTTGGAATCTATTTAAATTATTTTTCCTAAAAAGTTCCTACATGAAATCATCCTTGCATTCCTGGAATACAACCTGCTTTATCTTGCTCAGTAATTCTTTTAATGTTCTATTGAATTCAGTTTGCTGGTAACTTACTTAAAGTTTTAAAAATCTGTAGTTCAGAAGTGAGACAGGTCAATGGTGCTACCTCTCTGAAGCTTAGGTTAGATTAGCATTTCAATTTTTACATGTTCTGGAGAAGCTTATACCATTACCTCCTCCTTTAGATTTTGATAGCAATTCACCAATAAAAAAAATATGGCTTTGGACTCTTTTAGGAAAAAGTATTTTTTGTAACTTTTAAACTTTTTTCTAAGGCTACCACTCCATTGTGTTTTCTCGTTCATCTTAAGTCAATTTAGTAATTTTTTTGTGTATCTTTTTCATGGAGAGTTTCAAATGTTGTTAAATAGAACTATACATAGAATTTACTTACAATTTAAAAGTACTCTGATGTATTATCTTTTTAGTTTTAACATTATTTATCTGGATGTTATTCCTTTTTGTTTATTAAAGTTGCTTATTAAAAAATTCTTCTGGAGAACCAGCTCTGTTTCTAATGCAAATGTTTTTTTTTTCTTTTTTGAATTTATATTTTTTAAATTTCCACCTTGATTTCCATTTTTTTAAGAAATAAGTGTATTTATGGCTTTGACTACCTCTCAGATTTAATGTGTTTGTTTTTTTGTTGTTGTTCTTATTTTCTCAGTCAGTGATTCTCAAATGTTTTGGTCTTAGGACCCCTTTACATGCTTAAAAGTTATGAAAGACTCCAAAAAACTTTTGTTTATATGAATTGTATTTTTTTTATTTGTCAATTTTAGAGGGGGTGGGGAGAGAAAAATATCAACTGATTGATTATTGCATGTATGAGCCCTGACTGGGGATCCAGCCTGTGACCTTGGGGTATTGGGATGACACTCTACCAACTGAACTACCCAGCCAAGGGCTGTATTTATTGATATTTACAGTATTCAAAATGTATACTGAAACTTGAAAATTGCTTACTAATTTTTTTAAATAACAAAATAAACATTATATAATAACAGTTTTTGAAAACTATTTCCCAAAGCAAAAAAAAATCGAAGTATAGCATTGTTCTACAATTTTGCACGTGTTTTTTAATGCCTGGCTTAATAGAAGATGCTGGATTCTCATATCTTCTTTTGCACTCAGTCCATTGAGATATGTTGTTTTGGCTATTGTATATGAAGAAAATCTGGCTTCACGTAGCTGGGTAGTTGGAAAGATGAAAAAATGTTTTAGGAGTTTTCAGGTAATTATGAATCTTTTTCTTTGATAGTACATCAAACTAGAAAAGTGGTAGCTTCTTAAAAATTAGTGGCAATGTGGAATCTGAAACCATATAAATAAACATGTTTTAATGTTCATGAGAGAGAGAGAAAAAGCAAATAGCATATTAGTGTTATGTGAAAATAGATTTGATATCACAGACCCCATAAAAGAACCTCAGGGATTATACTTTGAGAAATGCTATTCTAAATAAATGGAGTGTGTATAATTTTTTTTAACTTTTCACTTTTAAGTAACATTAGATTTACAGAAGAATTACAAAGATAATAGAGTTCCCATATATCCTTCTCTCAGCCTCCCCTAATGCTAACTTTTTTTAAGTTTGGCAAAATATATATAGCATAAAATTTACCATTTTGAGTGTACATTTCAGTGGCACCAAGTACACTTACAATGTTGTATAACCAGCCAGCCACCTCCAGAACTTTCTCATCTTCCAAAACTGAAACTCTTTGCCCGTTATGTATGATTTTGATTCTATTCTTTAACCCAAATTATTTAGGGCATTTGTCAATGGAATTGACATGTTTAAGCAGTTATATTTGTGCTGTTAATTTATGATTTTATTGCTTTGGAGAGTGTGATCGGTTAAATTTTAGGAGCTGAGTCAGAGCCATAGGGTTTATACCACACATGGTAAGTGACAGCTGTCCCTCCCACCACATGAGAGTGCCTCTGTCTTGAGATGGCAGGAGCAATCTTCCTCCATTGCTTCACTAGTCCTTGCCTTTCTGTGTCAACCAGAAAACCAATGCACACTGTGGACTGAGTGATGACTTGGCCTGTCACCCACAATCACCATGTTGTTAATGTCAGGTTGTCAGGACAATGCAAAGGAAGCATCCCCGAAGCCGTGCTGTAGCAGAGTGAAGGGGGTGGTGGTGGCAGTGGTAACTACGTGTTCCATTCATTCAGTCTCTGGAGGGAAAGTGGGAGTAGGGTCAGGGGAAGATTTCCAGCACAATATACTAGACTTCTCCTGTAAGAGCCAGAAAGTAAATATTTTAAACTTTGCAGGCCATATGGTCTCTGCCACAGCTGCTCAACTCTGTTGTTGTGGTATGAAAGTAGAGACTGGTTTCCAATAAAACATTATTTACAAAAATTTATGGCAGGCCAAATTGGCCCACAGGCTATAATTTGCCAGCCTATGCTAGATGAATGCCTGGTAGGTCTGAAAACTAGCTAAGGTTTCTAAATATCTCACTCATTACCAGCTGACTATCTTGAAGGAGAATTCTACCAGCACACGGATGAACAGTGACCAGGGAATGGACAGTCCCTTCCCCTACCTATCAACAGTTGCTAGAGCTGGGCTCATTTCTCATCCAAACATTTAGTTGAGAAAAGTTGTGTGGTCAACTCTGAGCATAAAGCTAGATGGTAGCTAGTAACCACGAGGGAATAAAAATCAAGCTACCAACTTCTTATGAGGTATTCACTTTCTTTAATTGCTTGTTCTTTAGAACTATTTAGTTCACCCTTAATGTTGTTATGTTCTGCTGTTTTAAATAAGAATTTTATTTTATATAAATAATTATGATAATCTGCTTGAATTTTTCAAAGTTGTGGGATGTTGGCTCTTTAAACCTGGAGAATATAACCAGGACATCTTTGCTTCCTCAGGGTGGCACTTTGTATTTCTAGGAAAAGGCCATCAGAGGAAAATGAACCACCACTTGAAGGGCTGAGCTCACAAACTAACCTCTCAGTAATTCATCTATATCAACCATCAATCAGCCAAAAATATTGGAACCCTTACATGCAGATTATGCCTATTCATTCATTCACTTACTCATTCGCTCAACAGATTTTTACTGAGTTTGTTGTGAGGGGAGTGTGCTTTGGGTGGCAGTCATGACTTTGCTTAACGCTTCTTTTAGGTGTTTGTCTGCGTGTTCCTATATGTTCTATATAATAATTTCTTCTAAGACCCTTGAGTGCAAATCTGTATTTTTCCGCTTTGTTCATGATGCTCCACACTTCCCGACTAGATGCTCTGCATCCATAAAGCAATTAGCATGTCATTTCAACTTGCTGACTGGTGGGAAGCCTTGGTAATCCAGTCTCGGTCTTAAATCCCATCTGGGATTCTTCCCTTAATCTTCCTATATTTCCCAAAGATTGCAGAGAACCTTTTCCTTTCTACCTGAAAGGGTTTGTATGAATTAGTTGTCACTAAGACCCAGACTTCACCCTAAAGATGAGTATATTTATATGCTTAAAGGAAGTGATCCTGAGTTAATACTCAGAATTGTGTCCTGACTTTTAAAGAGACTCTGTATTGCATTTGATTCATAAAATTGAAAAGTAAAATGCTAATGTGTAAAAATGTTATTCTGAGCAATAAAATCTGTTCCCAGCCTTTCCTAATCAGTTCCAGCCCAGTCGACAAGCTTATTAGCAGAAATAATAGGGGTAAAGGGGAAATTAAAACCTTTATAATTAAAAAGAATAACACTGTTCTATTAAGTTACCTGTTTAATGCCCATAGTTGTTGTTTTTTTTTCCTTTTTGTGAGCTGCTTGTAATTTTTTCAAAACCTACTTTTGAGAACAAAATGTTAACATCTTGGAGTAATCACTCCATGTTCACTATTTATTTTTAGTTATTCACTTTGACATTTCCATCCCCAGTTGTGACAGATGTCCCAGAAATCACACGCATTTGGCTCTTCCCCAGAGCGAGGCCCTGTCCCTGCCTTGGTGCCCCTGGGCCCACAAGACAAGGTACATGAAAGTCTTTGGTCTGTGCCCCGGTGCCAGGCAGGTTCCAGGGTCCCTGTGCCCTGAAGTGCTGCCATAGGACCTGCAGAGCTCTTCGGTTGACTTCCAACTCAATGAGAGTCTGACAGATGAACAGCATGTGTAAAATGGGACCCTCAAAATAATAGCATGCCTGCTGGAAGTGTCTACATTTTCCCCAAAAGTGTTTTATCCCCCTGGCTTGCTCAGGTGAATGGATACAGTCAGACAGAGGACGGATTTTGGAGGTGGTGTGTCCTTCCTGCTCCCCCTGGTTCCTCAGGGTGCTCCGGAGCTCCGGGCTCTGGCTTCCGGAAACAGTGACCGTGGAGGGTGGTGGGAGCCCCGCACGTGGAGCCTCAGTGAGCCTTTGAATTCCATATCCACCACGAGACAGACAGCTCTGAGATCTTTGGCATGTTGCTTAAAGTCTGTGAATCTCCTTTTATTTAAACTCTGAATCTCCCTCTCACATATAAAGTGAGGAAAATAGAAATGTTGAGAGCACTAAATGACATGTTATATGAAACTGCCTCCACATGCAAAGTAAAGTTTGTTTTCTTGCCTCCACTCTCAGTGCTACCAGGAAATCAGTGAGCCCAGGGCATCCAGGCTTCACTCCTCACCAGAGGGACGTGAGGGGCCTGAGTGCCAGATACTGGGCTGTCCTAGCCCGGCCTTGGACAAGCTGTGTTGCAGGGGCGAGTTTCCATGCCTCGCCTCACTTTTCTGATCCATAGAGTAGAGCTAATACTGTTACCTTCTGCTGATAAAAGGGCCAGCACCTCATCTGGACCAAGGAGGGGGTTCTCCAGGTGTTATCTTCTTTTAGTTTGTGTTCAGAGTCAAGAATCCTGCCTGGAACTCTGGACCACACTCCCCCTTCCTTCCCTGAGCACAAGTAGAGGCACAGAGCTGACTTCCTCACCAGGCAGCCTCTTCAACCCTAAACAGCTCTTACTGTTCAAAAGCCAAAACCTGCCTCTTCCAACTTCCCACTGATAATCCATAAAATGCAATAATAAATGCCTCAAGCCCTTCTCCAAGTTAAGATTTTTAATCCCAAGGGAATCAAGTTCAATTAAGCATCAAAATCAGTCTTAAAGGGAAAAAACAATCAATCAAAAGGTCTTTGATGGGATCTTTGCAGAAGGGCCATCTTCGTCCTTTGCCTTGACCATGGGTGTGAATGGGGTTTTGTGATGCATAGATAATTGCATCTGTGTGAGTCCCCAAGCCTCCCATTTTTAAGACCACTTGGTAGAACTGTCCTCTTCAGTGTTGCCGGCTCTCTCTCTCTTGGACCATTGGCATCAGCCCAGAATCCCTGTTGAGAAACTAAGGGTCCCTGAGAAGTAATAGCTTCCATCCTTGGCTCCTGGGATGGTCCAAAGTCTGTTTTTCTAGACTTTTACAAGGTTACCTAGCAGGGTAAGAGCCAGGGGTCAGTACACATGCCACAGGAGAAATGGAGACCTGAGTGCCATCGTCATCCAGACTCAATTGAAATTTCGAGGAGGCAGAATCTGCAGAAGGCTGACTAATGCCCTCCAAAGGATATCCACACCCTAATCTCTGTGGACATGTTAGATTAGGTGGCAAAGGGGAATTAAGGAGGTTGCTGTTGAAACTAAAGTTTCTAATCAAAACCTTGTGATGGGGAGATTATCCAGGTAGATTTGATACAATCACAAGGATTCTTGTAGGTATAAGAGGGAGGCAGAAAAGTCTAAGTCAGAGGGAGTTGAAGCTGCCCCACTGCTGGCTTTGATGATGAAGGAAGGGGTCACAAGCCAAGGAGTGCAAGGGATGCAGCTCTAGAATGTGGAAGAGGCAAAGAAATGGATTCTCCCTAGAATTGCCTTAAAGGAATACCTGCCAACACCTTGATTTTAGTTCAGTGAGATACATTTCAGACTTCTGACCTCCAGGAATGCAAGATAATAAATGGGTGATGCTTTAAGCCACTAAGTTTATAATAATTTGTTACAATACAGTCCCGTTCCTTCATCACCAACTGGCCTTGCTCCCCACTGTGGGTGTGTCATTCTCTTTTTTTAAAGTATATTTTATTGATTACACTATTACAGTTGTCCCATTTTTTTCTCCCCTTTATCCTCCTTTGCCTAGTACTCCCCTCCCTCCAGCATTCCTCCCCCCTTAGTTCGTGTCCATGGGTCATACATACAAGTTCTTTGGCTTCTCCATTTCCTATACTATTCTTAACCTCCCCCTGTCTGTTTTGTACCTACCATTTATGCTTATTATTCCCTGTACCTTTTACCCCATTCTCCCTCCTCCCACTCCCCACTGATAACCCTCCATATGATCTCCATTTCTGTGATCTGTTCCTGTTCTAGCTGTTTGCTTAGTTTGCTTTTGGTTTGTTTTGGGGTTTGTTTGTTTTTTTTTTTCTTTTCGGTTCAGTTGTTGATAGTTGTGAGTATGCTGTGATTTTACTGTTCATAGTTTTGATCATCTTCTTTTCCTTAGATAAGTCCCTTTAACATTTCATATAATAAGAGTTTAGTGATGATGATCTCCTTTAACTTGACCTTCTCTGGGAAGCACTTTTTCTGCCTTTCCATTCTAAATGATAGCTTTGCTGGATAGAGTAATCTTGAATGCAGGTCCTTGCCTTTCATGACTTTGAATACTTCTTTCCAGCCCCTTCTTGACTGTAAGGGTTTTTTTGAGAAATCAGCTGATAGTCTTCTGGGAACTCCTTTATAGGTAACTATCTCCTTTTCTCTTGCTGCTTTTAAGATTCTTTCCTTATCCTTAATCTTGGCTAATGTAATTATGATGTGCCTTGGTGTGTTCCTCCTTGGGTTCAACTTCTTTGGGACTCTCTGAGCTTCCTGGACTTCCTAGAAGTCTGTTTCCTCCACCAAATTGGGGAAGTCTTCCTTCATTATGTTTTCAAGTAAGTTTTCAACTTCTTGTTCTTCCTCTTCTCCTTCTGGCACCCCTATGATTTGAATGTTGGAACACTTAAAGATGTCCTGGAGGTTCCTCAGTCTCTCCTCATTTTTTTAAATTCTATTTTCTTCATTCTGTTCTGGTTGAATATTTATTTCTTCCTTTTGTTCCAAGTCATTTATTTGAGTCCCAATTTCCTTCACTTCACTGTTGGTTCCCTGTATATTTTCATTTATTTCACTACATAGCCTTTATTTCTTCCTTTATTTTGTGTCCATACTCAATCATTTCTGTGAGCATCCTGATGACCAGTGTTTTGAATTCTGCATCTGATAGGTTGGCTTTCTCCTTGTTGCTGAGTTCTTTTTCTGGTGTTTTGATCTGTTCTTTCATTTGGGCCATATTTCTTTGTCTTGGTGCACCTGTTACATTGTAAGGGGCAGAGACTTAGGTATTTGCCAGAGCAGGGCACCCCACTTCACTGTGATATGGCGATGTCTGTCAGGGAGGGGTCAGACAGGGAACAATGCTGCTGGCTCGGCTCTCACCTGGCTTTCAGTCACTTCCCTTACTTCCCACAAGTGAATTGTGCCCTTTCTGGTGCTGATTCCCAGGTAGGTGGGCTTGTGTACATTCTAGGACCCCATGGACCCCTCCAACAGACTCTCCTGTGTGACTGGCAGTTTCTCCTGCTGCCATAACCCCCACAGAATTTTACAGTCAGAGGTTTTGAAACTTTCTTTTCCTGGCATTGGAACCCCAGGTTACACAGTCTGTCTCTCTTCCCAGTTGTTCCTCTCAATTTATCTGCACACAAATATGGGACCATCTGGTCCACCAGCCACTACCCCACCCACCTGGTCCACCAGCCCTCTGTCCAGCCTTGCCACCCATCCTCTCCACCCTGGCTACTCATCTCTGCTCCTCCTACCAGTCTCAATGAATGTGTCTTCCACACATTAAATCCTTGGTTGTTGGGCTTCCACACAGTTCAATTTTCTGGCAGTTCTGGGGTTTTTTTGTTGTTGTTAAATTGGTTGTTATCCTTCTTTTGGTTGTGTGAGGGAGCAAAGCATATCTACCTACACCTCCATCTTGGCTGGAAGCTCTGAAGTCAGGTGTATCATTCCTTACTGTCACCTGACTGGAAAACTCATCATTACAGGCAGCTGGTCTGGAGAGGCAAGAGCACAGGCTTGGGAGGAGGCAGGGCTGATTGATTTCCAGCATCATCACTTACCAGTTGCACAGCTGGTTCAAATTGCTCATCTCTCCAAACTTTACTGTCCTGACTTTGGGCATCATGAAAGGATTGAGCTGCAAGAGGTACTTCTACCTGGCACCTAGCAGACTCTCAACACATGACTCTGGGAAGAGTTTCTCTTTTTTTAGGGTGTGGAGACTGACACTCTCCCCTGTCTATCATTGGGTGGCCTTGCTCCAGCAATTCCCAGAAACAACACTGCAGGTAGTTGGACCACCATGGGTTCTGGGCAGCTAAACACTCTCTATTACATGAAGACTTGGCCTGGTACATCCCTGGAGAAGTTAAAAGTGAACAAGGATCAAGATTCCCCAAGACCACGCCATCCAGGTGAAAGCCTCAAGCAACCAAAACCAGCAGTGTGGTCGTGCTGGAATGTGTAACCTCTCCACTAAAGGTAACAAAATTCTAGCTGGGACATCCGCCAAAAGTAACAAATAATGGCGTGGGTGTGTTCTTTCTCCAAGTGACCAGAGCCTCAGTTGGGCCAGTTTCCCACATAATTAGTCTAAGAGTAATAAAATACCAGGACATTAATATGTACAAATGAGTGTTCCAGAAAACCCAGGAGCAAACTGATAAAAGATGACATGGGTATGTGTGCCCATATAAGAGAACATTTGAGTCTAATTTTGACTTTTTTCCATCATCCTAAACTGAATTGCTGCTGTGGGTTTCAGTAGTTGCAGAGATTATGAGGTCACCTCACTGGAATTATGCTCCCTGGCCATCCTTCAAAACACCTCAGGACTTTCTTCTCCTTCTTACTTTGCTGGGTGCCAAGGGGATTTAGCTGGACAAAATGACACACACATATTCTACTACTGGAGACTTCGTTCACTGGGTTGTAAGAGTGATCCCTGCAGTGTGCAGGGAGCTACAGTGAGCTGGAGGTCAGGAGCCAACTGTGCTGAGCTCAGCCCGGCGGTCAGAGCCGCAGTCTCCAGCTTGGTCTCCTCCTCCGTGCTCAGGAGGGAACCGGGGCATTCTATTTTGTGTGTGGCTCTGACATCTGAGGGTATCTGGGCAAAGCAGCAGGTGAAAGTGGGGAAGAGAGGAGGGGCAGTAAGGCTCCCGCCACATGTCCTGGTATGGGGGGGGGGGACTCACATTCCAGTGTAGACAGTTTGGGAAACACTCACCTGGGTGACACTTGCTATTTAAAACTGCCTTTTAAGTAGGAATTACAATGCCATAAAACTTCCAACTGGGCAGAAATAAACACTTTGGAAGAGAGAGCAGTTTCATAAAACAATGACTGAATTCAAAATTTCTTTTGAAAAAGATGCAAAAATCTCTCAAATTTCTTGTTGTGGTTCTAAATATTTAGCCATTGGTTCATTTGAAGACTGAATCAACCCTGATGTTAACTATCAATTTCAGGATGTGGCAAAGGGAGCCCCAGCTGACGGGAAAGGAACATCTGAAAACCCTCCGTGGATAGACATTTCCCATTGCTGCCACAAGGTGTGGAAGGTCAGAAAAATCCCTTAGCAGAAAATACCCACGGGAAGGTCCCTTCATGCTTTCTGGTGAGGCAGCAAGGCAAGGAGGCCCACATCCCATGGTCTGCCTCCTGGGGCCACGAGAGACCTTGAAATGGAAGGAGAGGTGGGGAGCAAAGCCGGTGCCGAGGGAGACTCTGAGCAGAGGCAGCCTCCTTTCAGGTGAGGCTGACGCTTTGGTGAAGACCATCTGGGAAAGGCTGCCTGTCAGATGCTCTTTTTGGAAAAGCATCAGCCGTGGAATGGATTTTACTTATGTGCTAGTGCTTATGTGCTTTTCTTGTACTATCACAGGCAATTCATGAAGTTCTGAATTTTTAGATTTCTCCTCTTTCAGCTTTTTTCTTTATATTATACAGGGCGGGGCAAAAGTAAGCTTACAGTTGTGATTACACAAAACACAGTTTGTTCTTATATTATTATTTATTAATTATTTCATTATTTTCCTTATGAACAACTATAAACCTACTTTTATTCCGCCCTGTACTTTACACTAAAATACAGACTTTAATCTGTTTCAGCTTTTCACCGATTGCCTCCAGACCACAGTTCCTGGTGACTTCCAACAAAGCACTGGCATTCTGCAGGCACGGCTTTGGGTCAGCCTCTTTTTTTTTAACATGGTTAAGCTTTTCAAGAAGGCTACATCCTTCAATTTGTTCAGCAAGTTTCTAGCAACTTATTTTTCCCTTCCTCTATATAATGTAATTGAAAGTATTATTGAAATAACTATAGGTTCAACATGCAGTTTTAAAAAATAATACAAATATTATTTCAGTTTTTAACTTGTTCCCAAACAAAAGAGCCATTAAAAACTAAATTTTAAAAATATCTAATGATTGCTGTCCATATTATTGTGTCCCAAGAAAAAGTGGAGATATCAGGAACTGAACTTACGTTTTCAGGACACACTGCCATAACTGTGCAGAAGTCGTCAGGAGAAGCCCGAACACAACCCTGAGACAGTTCATAGCTCTGTCATAGTGCCAGAGGTCACCCGCTAGACCCCGAAGGACCACCACAAGCCACACAGAATGCCCCATGCATCCACCTGGAGCCCACATGCATCCACCTGGGGCCTGTGTGCATCCGCCTGGGGCCTGCGTGCATCTACCTGGGGACAGTGTGCAGTAGGCAGTCCTGAGAGCCCAGAAGTGCAGCAGGTCAGGGCAGGCAGAGGTGCAAGAAAGAACTAGCATGTGCGTGGAACTACCCAGGCATCCTTGTCTCTTATTCCAACTTTTCTTTGTGTGCCTCTTGAGTTCATATACCACCCTGTATCCTCCTTGTTTCTTCTCCCCAAAAAACCCACAAAACAAGTATGTAACTTAGTGAATTAATCTAAAAGAACTAGAACTCTGCCAGTCACCAGAAGCCCTTCCACATGCCCTGTTCCAAGCTCCGCTCCCTCACTCCCAAGTGGCTTGTGTAGAAATCATTTCCTTGCCTTTATTTATAATTGTATTGCCCAAGTGTGCATTCTTGGACCTTGTCACCTAGCCTTGCCCATTTTTTATTAGGTCCTTTAAGCCTCCCTTTATCTACACATTCTCTCTTCTATTCTCTCTCTCTCTCTCTCTTTTTTAAGAATCTACTTTTTGGAGGACCCAGGGTATTTGATTGCAAGGTTATCCATGGTGGTGAGTTTTGCTGATTGCATAGTCACAGAGCAGTTTAGTAAGTTCTTTATTTTCTGCCAATTGGCAGCTAAATCAGGTTTGATCAGAGTCAGGTACAGTCCCTTGAGTGAGACGCCCATCCATACGTGTTGGTATCTCTGTAGTTGATGAAGCTTCTCCCCCTCAGAGGCCCTCTCCAGTCCTATTCCTTTGCTGCCTACCCTTGCCACTCCAGGAGAGGGGAGCCCTGAGACATGGAATATCCTTGCCCCAAAAGAAGGCTGACCCATGTAGCTCCGTGCAGGCTGGAAACAATCCCACAGAAAGGAGAAGGGCTCCAGACAGGCCCTTCCTCTGCTGTCCCTGGGCCCCTGGTAAAAGGGAGGGGTAGCGGTGACCACAAAAGAGGCAGGGAGGTGGCCTGATCCCACCACAGATCTAGGACCAGCTTCAGCACTGCTCAGGCTCAAGGCCCTGCTTTGCACTGTGGTACTTCTAGGACGCACTCAGAGCTACTTTGCCAGTCTGAGCCTCTGCTTCCTCTTCTGTACAGTGGAGTTAACGATGCCTACACAGAGACTTTGTAAAAATTATATATGATAATGTGTGCACGTTACTTAACTTCTCTCTAAGTATAAATAATAGAGGTGCCCACCAGTAAAGCATTTATAACATGCCTGGTGCATAGTAAGTTCTCAATAAATGTTAGCTAGTTTTACTATTATTATATAAGTATCTGGTCTATTGAAAAGTTCTCTTGTGGTAGCTATTGTCATTTAAAAGGAGAACATAGAAACTTCCAAGTAAGTGAAGACAGTGGCGGCAACTAGGTGTCCACGTCCCAATACTTCCTCCCCAAACAATCTAGAATATAAGAAAGGGGAAAATGAAACTGCACAGAAATCACACCCTTGGCATAACTTGAAGACAGAAAATGCCCCAATGTTAAAATAAAGAACTAGAAGGGGAAGGAACACCATATCCCAGCACATAAAGAACCACACTCCCCCACCTGTCTGGCACTGCATGGGAGCAGAGACACAGGGAACCTCCAGGGAAGAGAGAAGAAGGGGGTAGTGTGGAGGCCTCAGGTTGATCTGAAACAGCTTCCAGGCACAACTAAGTCTGCTCTAAGTCCAAAAATACTAAACAAAGAATCCAGGTAGATCAGAGAGTGGACTCTGGTGACTCGTAAGTGTGCGTGACTTGTGGGAACAGTCTTCCTAACGCATAGCTTCTGGGGGAGAGAACCAGGGAAAGGAGGGAGGAATGCCCTTGGGTGATCGGCAGTAAAGGGGGAAGGATGCAAGGTAGGGAGTAGGGTGGCCACTGTCAAGGGCACAGGTACAAGCAACATGGAAGGGGAAGCCTGAGGAGAGATGTGCCTGGGAGAATACCAGAGGGAATATGAAATTGGAGACCTTCCAAGGAAACAAGTGGGAAAATTAGGTGGAGGAGCTGCCCGGGAAGTGTGGACGGCAGGCAGAAGGGGAGGGTGGAGGACAGCCACCACATGAGGATGGAGTCAGAGCCAGGAAGCAGCCACTGGGGTGGGACGTGCTGAAATGCAAGCTTCCTCAGTCAGACTAGGTGTTTTTTCTCCAGGAAATGAGAGGAAACACCTGCTCAGGAGAAGTGGACACCTAGACGCATAGACATAAACACACCTGCTTTCCAGCAGGCCTCAGCCAGAGCACCCCACGGCCGACCGGTGGGAAAAACATCTGAAGGGCTCTGCCCTAAAGAAAGAGTATGCACTTGGGAGTTTTATGAAAGGAGACAGAGGAAAATGTGACAATTGCAGACACCGTAAACTAGGAATGACATAGAATTCAGGCCACTGGAGTCCAAAATACACCATATAAAGTGAGAGAAGGAAGGTAGAGCAACCCAGATAACTGTTTGACACTTGGGTCTCTGCAAATTATGAAGTTTGCAAAACCTACATTTGAATTAAGTATTGGGAGGGAATATTATTGGATATTTATAAAACATCACATCTTTCTATCACATCACTTTCTGCCCTTGGAGAACTCAGGGTGCAGAGTGGGGACAGGGGATTAAACAACCGTCTGGAACACAGTGAGGTGGGTGCAGCATAGAACCAAAGGGACAACAATAAACTCTGCCTGAAGGATGTGGAGAGGAGAGAGAGTTTTAGAAGGCTTCCTGAGGAGTTGCCTCAGAGCAGGACCGTGAAGAATAAAATTCACCAGGTAAGAATGGAGAAAGACCTTTGAAAGCAAAGAGAAGAAACTGTATATGTGTTAAACTTAACTAGACTAGAATGTTCTGAAAATGTTAAGGAGTTCAGTGTCTGGAACTTCTAGAACATAGCATGACTATGAAGGATAAAGGGAAATGAGAGTGGAAAGGGGTGAGGTGCATTAGGAAGTCTGGGGGCAATAAGAGAGGAAGGGGAACTTGTTGACCGGATGTGCCAAATCAACTTGACAGGATTATGGCCTGGCATCCTCATGGGATTCAAGATGGCAATTGGAACTGTAGTCTCTTACAAGACCTTCCCTAATGCCCAGAGTTATGAAGTGTTTTCTTTGGAAACGGCAAAGCTAGGTATTAATGTATTTTTCATAGCTAAGCATGTGTATGCCCTATATCTCATATATCTTCTAATCTATTATTTTTCTTCATTTTCCAAAGCAAGGTGTCTAAAATATTTCACTCTGCTATTTAGTGATGTTATTAACCCTTAGTGTCTATTATCTGCTTTCTTAAAAATAATATTGCCATTCCCTTTGTTTCTCTGTTCTGGACATTTCACATTTTGGTTGACATGTACAGACCAGGGTTTGCTAAAGTCTCCTTCAGACTGAGCCAGCTTGACATACCACAGTTCCATCAAGACCTTCCATGCCTCAAGGTGTCACACAGAGCAGAGACTGGTTGAGAGGTGGCAGGCCCAGTGTCCTGGAAGGCATGAATTTTCCATGTTAATATGACACTCTTCATTATCTTATAGTCAATCCTATCAGAAAGGCTTTGTGGGAAATGAAAACTGTAGTTTAATTTTTAAAGTCCAAATAATTTTGGAAATAGAAAATAGTTAATATCAGAAAATCTGTTACTATAAAATATAAGAAAAAATCATCTTAATAGGAGCTGAAAGGTCACTTGATAACATTTGCCACACAATTTATGTTAAAACTCTTAATAAGCTAGGACTAGAAGTAAAATTCCTTAAGTTGATATGAAATGTCTCCTGAAATTCAATAATATTCATCATAAGTAATTAAGATGAAATGTGAGAAGCTATCCTATTTCAGGGAAAAGGTAGAGAGATATCCACTACCACTGTGAAGTTTCTAGCCAATGGAATCAGATAAGAAAAATAAGCAAGGTGTAAATAATGGGGGGGAGGGATAAAACTTATTTACATATGACCTAACTTTTCTACCAAAAACAACACCATTACATTTAATTATTAGACCTAATCATATATTCATTACAGTATCCAGATCAATATAAGTATGCGAAAATCACTAGTTTTCCTATATGTAAGCAATAATCATATAAAACATGTAGTTTTTAAAAGATGCCATTTACCCCCTGACCAATGTGACTCAGTTAATTGGTGATCATCCTGCAAAGTGAAAGTTCGCCGGTTCGATTCCAGGTCACAGCACATGCCTGGGTTGTGGATTTAGTCTCCAGTTGGGGCGCATATGAGAGGCAACTGATCGATGTTTTTCTCTCACACTGATGCTTCTCTCCCTGTCTTTTTTCCTCCCTTCCCCTCTGTCTAAAAATAAACAAAATCTTTAAAAAAAAATAAAAGATGCCATTTACTATAGCAACAAAAGCTTACACTATTTGAGAATAAATGAAGCAATAAATGCTTCAGAGAGCCATGTGAAACTCTACTGAAGGATATATAAGGAAAGTTAAGTACATTGAAAATGTATATGATGTTTATGTCTAAGACAGCTCCATATTAAAGATCCATTAAGTTCCCCAAAATTAATTCATAAATTTAATTTTTTAAAAACTCATCAACATTCTAGTAGAATTTTAACGAAAATCACCTGATTCACAAGTTCATCTGGAAGAGCAAGAGCAAATGCATCAGAGTAATCACAGTTCTTGAGTAAAGATAAAGTGAGAACATGTACCAGAGGGAGTACAATGAGGTGAAATATTCTAGAAATAGGAGTGCATATAACAAAGTACATGATAAAGGGCACATTTTAAATAATTGAGGAAAGTTGGACAAGTCAATAATCAGCCAGGAGAGTATTTGTTATCCTTATGGGGAAAAAAGTGAGACTAGATTGTGTCACAGTATAAATTAATATAAAAACTATAAATATACCAGAAAAAAATGTAGAAAAATAAATTCTGTAAAAGTACCTGAGGAAAATACTTTTAAATCCCATTGTGAGGAGAGACTATTTAACAAGACTCTTAATTATTTTGCTCCTTTAAGCATTAATAAGATATACAAATTTTATTTAATAATAATTAAGGCCTTCTCTATGTCTAAAGATTCTATTTAAGACAAGTAATAAACTAAAATATAATATATTTGAACATATAAAGACAGAGGACTAATGAACAATACCCTTAATGTTTTCAAAAGTTCCTACAATTCTCTAAGAAAAGATAAAACAACCCAATATAAAACAGGCAGATGATATAAGCAAGTAATTCCCTTGGGGATGGGAGGGGCACACCAATGATATAAAAATATATAAAATGATATTTATCCCCATTAGTAATCTGGAAAATGCAAACTATTGCAGTGCTGTTTTTACCTAGCAGATTGCAGAAATTTAAATGTTGGTGAAATAGTGTACAGTGTGGGTAGTGGAGGCAAAAATAGTTGGCAATTCTCATTGAGTGTTAAGTACATAATATTCCACACTACTCAAACCCTTGGTTTAGCAATCCCACTTCTGATTGTTTATCCTATGAAAACACTCCTTTAAGAACACAAAGGCCTGTGCAAGGATGGTTATTGAAATGAGTTTTATGAGCTGAAAAACATTAAATGCAATCTAAAACCCTATAATAAGAAAGGTTATGATAGCTCCATCTATGAAGCACCCTCCAGCCATTAAAAATAATGGAGTTGCTCTCCATGTAATGGCATGAAAATAAGATCCTAGAAGGATTCTGGGCTTTAAAAATAAGTTATAGAAGGGCCTCATTTTTGTATTGAAAACATACGATATGAAATTATATATAATTTTATATGTGTGTGTCAACATGCACTAACAGGTCTGGAAGGATCAACACCAAATTGTTCAAAGTGGTTATCCTGGTGGAGTAAGGTGAGATCGGGCTCAGCAAAGGGAGAAGCAAGCCCTTGTACTTCTTACCTGTAGGGCATGCAGTGTTTTAATAAGTTATCTATGTGATTTTTTAAAAGATTTTATTAATACTTCCGGCCAAGATGGAGGCATAGGTGAACACACTGTGCCTCCTCTCACAACCAAAATTAAGGACAACAAAGATTTAGAAACAACAAAACAACCAGAACTGATAGAAAATTGAACTGTACAGAAGTCCAACAACCATTCATCTAGACTGGTAAGAGGGGCGGAGTCCAGCAGGAAAAAGTAAAGGTGTGGACCCGGGCACACAGGCAGCAGCCACTGGCAGTTCCCAGGCATACAGGTGGTGGCTAGAAGACCCCAGGCGCACAGGCAGCAGCTAGCAGACCCCAGGCATGGGGTGGCAACTGTGAGGCCACGTAAGGTGGCTGGCTGACCAGGTGGTCCCACATTCCCACACAGATAATCCAGGCAAAGGGGAAGCAGCAGAAGGGACTAGAATCCAAGAGAGAGCAGAGCAAGCGCCATTGTTTCCTCTTGAACTCCACCCCCACATACAGCGTCACTACATAGCAACTGGGCTGCCCCACCCTGGGAAACACCTAAGGATCCACCCCTCACTACGTAACAGCCATGACTAGACAAAAAAAAAAAAAACTAAAACAAAAATGGCTCAAACTAGAGAACAAATCAAAGCCCCAGAGCCAATTCATCTAAGCAACGAAGAGATAGCCAACCTATCAGATGCACAGTTCAAAGTCCTAGTGATCAGGATGCTCACAGAATTGGTTGATTTTGCTCACAAATTAGAGGAAAAAAATGAAGGCTACAATAAGTGAAATGAAGAAAAATGCATGGGGAACCAACAGAGATGGGAGGAAAACTGGGACTCAAATCAATGGAGTGGACCAGAAGGAAGAAAGAAACAACCAAACAAAAAACAGGGAAGAAACAAGAATTCAAAAAAATGAGGAGAGGCTGAGGAACCTCCAGGATATCTTTAAACGTCCCAACATCCAAATTATAGGGGTACCAGAAGGGGAATAAGAGCAACCAGTGGAAAACTTATTTGAACAAATAATAAAGGAGAACTTCCT
>PVKU01003158.1:162664-190917 GCA_004027475.1 Anoura caudifer
ATAGTCTTCCAGGAAGTCCAGGAAGCTCAGAGAGTCCCAAAGAAGTTGGACCCAAGGAGGAACACACCAAGGCACATTATAATTACATTACCCAAGATTCAAATGAAGGAGAGAATTCTAGAAGCAGCAAGGGATAAGGGGACAGTCACCTACAAAGGAGTTCCCATCAGACTGTCAGCGGATTTCTCAAAAGAGAACTGACAGACAAGAAGGGGCTGGAAAGAGGTATTCCAAGTCATGAAAATCAAAGACGTACATCCAAGATTGCTCTATCCAGCAAAGCTGTCATTTAGAATGGAAGGGCAGAAAAAGTGCTTCCCAGATAAGGTCAAGTTAAAGGAGTTCATCATCACCAAGCCCTTATTATATGAAAAGTTAAAGGGACTTATCTAAGAAAAAGAAGATACAAACTATGACAGTAAAAAGACAGCAAACTGACAGATATTAACAAGCATACCTAAAACAACAGCAAACCAAGCAAACAGCTAGAACAGGAACAGAACCACAGAAATGGAGATCATATGGAGGGTTAGCAACAAGAGAGTGAGAGGAGGAGAGAGGGAGAAAAGGTACAGAGAATAAGTAGCATAGACGGTAGGTAGAAAATAGACAGGGGGAGGGCAAGAATAGTGTGGGAAATGTAGAAGCTAAAGAACTTATGACACATGGACATGAACTAAAGGGGGGAATGTGGGTGGGAGGGGGTATGCAGGGTGGAGGGGAATGATGGGGGGGAATGGGACAACTGTAATAGCATAATCAATAAAATATATTTAAAAAAGAAAAAAGATTTTATTTATTTTTAGAGAGGGGGGAGGGAGAGAAACATCAGTTTGTGGCTGCCTCTCACATGCCCCCTACTTGGGGACCTGGCCTGCAATCCAGGCATATGCCCTGAACTGGTGACCCTTTGGTTTGCAGGCCAATCTACTGAGCCACACCACCAGGGCATGATTTTTTTAAAAATCAAATTATTCTGACAAAAAACAGAGGTAACACCGCTGTCCAGCCTCTAAATCAAATATGAAAATTGTCTTCGGACCAGAGGCCCCCACCAGCCTCCTCCTCATCTGAAGTGCCCTCACTGACAGTCCTCAAACACTGGGCCGACTGCGCAGTGCTCTGTGACTCCCACCCCACCCCCAGGCTTTCTGGCGGGTTCCTCTGGAGGGCACCGCCCCACACAGGCCCCCACACCAGAACAGCCAGAGCTGCAGTGTTGCAGCAAGACCAGCGCAAAGCAGAAGGAGGCTGCCACCAAGTCTCTAGAGCCTATCGTCATATTTAAACTCTTAGTTCATTCTTCGATTCATTATTTTAATTAAATTTAATCTTTTAAGAGAATTTTTTACTTAAAGACCTTGGAGATCTTTCAGTTCAATGCTAACATTTTATGTATGAGGAGTCAGAAGCCTAGGGAAGAAGCGCTAATAAATTTTGTTGCATTCAAGACTCTGCATTTTGGGGCTCATTTCATTTCTTGATTCATATGAGAGCCAACTCCATTTGAGAATGTTATTGCCATCACCTGCCCGCCCGCCCCGAAAGGTAACCATGTCACTTCTCTATGAGAACAAAAGTCATCAGCCAGACCTCTGTCATTTCCTCAGATTACATTCTCCTGACCTTGGGACTTTTGCACACAGGCTGATCCCTCTTTCTGGGCTGTGCTTCCCTGCACTTCACAAGGCCGGCTCCTCCCCCGCACTCAGAGAGGGCTCCCCATCATTGTCCCTGTCAGCAACCAGTTTCCTTCAAAGAAGGCAGACTCCATGTGTCTCTTGCTGTGTCCTAAGAGCCCGGCAGAGCTCAGGGCCCAGAGTAGCAGTATGTTAAGTGGGTGAGGGGCAGATCGGACACCCACTTTGGAAGGGTGTCTGGCCCCCGCTCTTACATGATTGTCTCCTCACAGATATAGTCCATGAAATGTGCATCATCATTTAGGGCAGTTTTTTTAAGTAGAAAATGGTACAGCTCTATTACTGTAATTTGTGTGGATTGCAAGCAAGATAGGATGTATTTCTATCAATTTACATTGTTTGTTCATCCGTCCATTGTCATCCTGGGTAGCAGCCTGAGTCAGGTGGGGGAAACCTGTGAGTGGTTGTAACCTGAGGCAGGTGACAAAGAGAAAAGATAGATCTCACCTAGGTCTTAGTACTGGACACAGGGTCCCAGGGGCTCAGTGCTCTGACGGACCTAAAGTGAGCCCCACCCTTTCACCCCATGCTGGTTTTTCCACAAAAGACAGCTCATCTGGGCCTGCCATGCAGGCAGAAGGCATGGAGAAGTGGGTCCTTGGCTGAGGATGGTTCTGCAGCACAGGCTGGCCCAGGTGTGGGCTCAGCAGCAGGCCCAAGGCTTACCCCGCATGAGGGTGGATGGAAAAGTTCTATGCCAGGAGCCTTCATTGCCTCCTTGTCTTCTTGACTTCTGCCCTCCTCTGTGGTGAGGTGCAAGGATCTTGGCAAATTTTAGCCAATATTTAATGAAAAAACTGTACAAAGTTTTTAACATCACTTAAAGTGATTTCCCCGTAAGAAACCACAGTTTTCTTAGAGTGAAAATTGCTAAGTGACAAGACAAAGATAATGCATAAGGTTGCACTAAATTATATAACTCAGAGCTAAGTATTTATTTTTAGTTAGTACACATTCATCCAGCACCCACTATGAACCAGGCACTGGACACATGTGGTGGAACAGGGCTGGGGGTAGGGGGATGTGGGAGCCCTGGGGCCCACCCAGGGCTGCCTCCGGACCCTGGGGCCTGTCCACTCTGCAGACGTGGCAGCCTTAGGTCCATGCCTGAGAAGTGGAGAGCAGCCCCATAACCGTGGGCTCTGATGTGAAGAGTTCGGTCTGGAGAAGATAGAAGAAGTTCGCTTTGGGTCTCCACAACAGAAAGAAAGCAGTGCTATGTAGAGTAATCACAGGCAGGGGAGACCTGGAAGAGATGGGACATGGGCCAGGTCTTGAAGAATGGGTAGGATTTGGAAAGCAAACAGCAGCAGCCGAGTGACGAAACTAACCCTAAACCATGGAAGGGCAGTCAGGGAGCTCACGGGAGTGGGGTGAAGGGTCCTGTGGGGAAGAAGCAGCACCAGAGAGCAGGGCAGCCCCCGTGGCAGCGAGCTGCAGCCAGGTCCCTCACACTGTGTCTTCAGATACTTGATCGGCGTTCATTCCAAGGTGAAGCTGGGCCCTGTGTGAGAACAGGAGACCAGGGGTGGCAGCACCTCAATTTCCACATCCTAATTAGCAAAAGTAAACCCCAAAGATAATCAGACCCACTTTCCTTAGAGGGCATTTGGTTGGCCTCCTTTGTTGATGAAGCATTACTACCCCGTGGCGAAGGGGGTTCCTCTTGAACCCCAAGCAGCTCATCCAGGGAGGTCTTCCCACCATTCTCAGAAGTCCTCAGGAGGAGTTCAAGTAAAGAAAACTTCCTTCATCTTTACATTTCTGGTAAGGTGCTGCTATCCTAGAGATGTGTGAGAGCTCCTCTCGGATTAACATCCCAAGCAGCTGCCAGGCTGGCCCGCCCCCATTCCAGCACTCAGGGCAGCCAAGCTCATCCAATCCTAATTTCAGGACAGCAGCCAGGAGGAAATGACAGGCTATTGTTGGTTTTCTATCAAGGAAAAGGATTTTGCATTCATTCATTCAATGGCTATTTCAGGGTTGCCTACTATTCACAAGGAGGACGTAAAGAAGAGAAAACTAGACATGAGTTCTTCTCCCCAAGACTGTGTGGTCAGTTACTCTAATAAGGAAAATAAGAAGTAATCAGTGAAAATGACCTAAAAGAAGAATACACAGTGTTACAGGTATGCAGAGGGGGAGAAGTTACTTCTATTTGGGGTGGAGAGGGGAGGAAGTCAGAGAAAGTTTCAGAAGAAGCAGCAGGCAAGCCATGAATCCTGAAGGATAAGTGGGTTATGAACATGCAGGCGTGGTGAGAAATTGCGTCTGGAGAATCACAAAGCCTTAGTGATTGTCTGTCTAGCCCTTCGTTTTGCCTGTGAGGAAACAGGCCCAGGCTGGTTAGGGGCCAGTCTGGAGACTGAGCCTTTCCCCAAATGCAGCTTCTGTGCACCCAGTGTCCTGGTGCAGGGCTTCCTGCAGAGGGCAGTGTGGGCGGCCGCCGGGAGGGGTGTAAATTCTGACCTTGTTCAGGTGGGACAAGGATTGCGTTTTGCTTTGAAAATAGGATTTTATAATTTGATCAGATGCTGGGGCAAAGGAAGAGCCAGGGAAAACCAGAGGTTTCCAGCCAGATGATAACAGAAACAGCAGGAAGACACCTGGGTCAGGAACCAGAGGAAGCAGGGCTGAGAGAAAAACAATGTATTTGGTTTGGGACATTTGGTTTGTGCTGGAGGCACTTATGAGATGTATAGGGGAAAGGTCGAGAAGGCTGTGGAAACCGGTGCTGGAGTCCAGGAAGGTATCAGAACCAAAGATACGAATTGGGAGTCACCTCTTCAGAGTAGAGAATTGGGGTTGTCCAAGGGTTGGATGGAGGGAAACAGAAGCTGATTAAAGACTGTAGCCACAGCTCCCTTTGGAGAGGAGGAGGCAGAGGGAACCCAAGGCAGGCCAGAGGCAGGCAGAGGTCAAGGATGCAATACCCCGGAGCTGAGGGATGAGAAAGATTTCTTAGGAATAAGTCTGTGCCCCAGCAAAAAGGGTTAACGTGCCGCAAACATGATGCCTGAGAGGAGGCAGCTGGATCTAGCAACTAAAACATTGCTCCTGACTTTTTCAGGTACAAGGCAGCCAGAGCAAATGCCATTTAGAAAGTTTGACAGCGAAGAGAAGGAAAGGGATTAACGGGTACCAGGGCTGAGACAAGATATGGGCCTGTTTTTTGTTTTTGTTTTCAGCCTAGGATAGATTTAGTCATGTTTATTAGAAGATGGGAGGAGTTGGCAGAGACAAGGAGAGAAGAGATGGAGAGAAGGAGTGGTTGATGGCAGTGATCCTGTAGGAAGCATAAGGGATTAAGATCAAGGAGGTGGCCTGCTGATAGTCGGAATCAAAATCTCTGAGCTGAGATGGGAGGGCTGGGCTGGAGAGTCGTAGATGGAGCAAGTGCAGAAGCTCCACGGATCAAGTCTGTCATGCAGGAATAAAACCGACCTTTGGAGAAACCCAAAGTTCAATGTCAAGTAGGTACCATGAATGGGACAGCAGGGAAACATAGTCATGATGGCCAGAGGCCCAAACAGGTCAGTCAGTGGTGCCTGGTCCCGAAGATGGGGCTGAAGGGACGTGACCCCCAAGGGCGTTTTCTTGCAGGACAGCTTAGAACTTTAGGTAAAGCCGAAGTCCATTGAGCCACATATCAAACGCATGATTTCTCTGCTTGCACTGGACTTCAACTTCCAAATATTTTAATTAAACCAGAATGTGAATATTGAAGATATCAAAAGAACAAGGACATTATTAATTTGGGAGTCAAGGCCACTAACCACTTGATCATTTTAAGTCATTTCCTCATTAGCCCGATCTCAGTAACAAACATTCCGTAGCTCCCTTAAGGTTCCTGGATCTAAGACCAGAGTTTTGTTTTGTACACCCTCTGGAACTTAGTTCTTATCTTGGGCTCTTTTGAAGTAGGCAGTTATCAAATCGACCTTTAGCTCACTGGCCTTGTGTTGAGTAGGTAATTTCCCCGCTGAACAATGGGCTCTGAAGAATTCAAGCCAAAATTCCAGGCTCGCTTTGAGCAATAAATACTGTAATTAACTTCTAACCATTTTGCTTGGAGAAAGCCTCATTTTCTCAAACAAATGCCTTTCAAATAAAAACAATTCCGTGCCCTCTTTTTCCAGTGATACTTTCCAGTGCTTGGAAATCAGCAGTGTGTCATATAAAAGTACCTCCTTGGAGATTTTTAAAATCCAGTTTCCTCTGGTTTTCAAGCTCTGCCATAGAAGCCGCACTGTCTTCTGGGAGGATGTTGTTTCTAAGAGAGTTAACTGAGTTCCCTTCCATCCGAACTGTGCGGAAATTTTGTGGAAGTTCTACTGACCCTGGTCCTTTCTGCCGTCTGTCCTGCCCAGCAGCCAGGGCAGACTTGGAGCCATAGGCTGTAGGAGGGCGCAGTGGTTATCTGTGACCACGACACAGCACGGCTGGGAGAACAGCAGTGGCAGGAGTATTTTATCATGGGGATAATAAATGGTGGATGGTTTTATTATCCTTTTTAATCCCCGTGTACCTCCTATTGCCTGCACCTAATTGCCAGACAACCCCCACTGCCCAACCTCAGATCTCACTCTGTCTTTCAGTCCAGTGCATGAGATAGGCAAAATTAAGACCCGTACAGAGCAGGGTCAGCCATGGGAGCTTGAAATGAGGAAGTCCTAAGAGAATCCCAAATATGCAGCCAGAAAACCCAAGTTCAGAGTCATAGCTGAGCTGGCAACTAAAATCATATAAAGGTGTCACTTGCTAGAAGAGATTTGTTTTAGTCCTAAGGCAAAGGCAAGTCAGCAGCCTGAAGAAAAAGGCATCACATGTAAATGCAAGGAGGGACCCATCATGAGATGGATTATGAATATTTGCCAAAACAGTTGCCACTGTCTGACTTGTTTTTTGGTTTTGGTTTCAGCTCAGCCATGCCCATGAGGCCTTTCTCCAAGGAGGTTTTTAAGTCACCTCATAATTTCTGTCCACATTGGGAGTGAGGGGCATGCACCACTGCCCAAAGCCTTGTTTTCCCAGCACTGCGGTGGGGCCCCCAGCCTGTGGTTGTGGTGCTGCGCTCACACTGCACAGAGCATGAGGGTGGCCCTGGACCACGGCCAGCGAAAGCAGAAGCAGGAACCCAAGGTTGTGTTCCGTGAGGTCCTGGCCCCGGCTTGCCGTGTGCTATATGGTCACATAGGAGGAAGTGTGACCTGATGTAAAGATCCCTGGCTATGGGCAGGGGAACATCACACTACACCCCCACCTTGGCTGCTTACTAACTTTGGGGTTTTGAGAACATCTCTTTTTTGTTTTAAAACTAGCTTTCTCACCTGAATAATAGGATTGGAGTAAGGACAGCTGGGGGAGGGCAGGGTTGTGCGGGAGTAATTGAAATAAGGCTGTGAATTTATTTTGGGGACTGTAAAAGCCTAAGAAATGTAAGGCTATGCTGATTTGACTTTCTGGTTGCCGTAGACCTTAACCAGTAATCAGTAATTAGTACCCAAATGCAGATGGGGGAAGGAGGTTGGCCGCAGCACCTGTTTGAAACCCAGCCGTGTGCTGGGGCCACACGGACACTGCAGGACGGAGCAGGTGTCGAGAGGGAGGGACATCCTGGTTCTACTCTCCTGTGAAGTGATCGGCCCATCCTGGCACTGCACCCCAGGGGAGGCTCCTCACTTTAAGAGGAATACAGACCAGCCAGATTATATGACATGTTGCAGGAGGAGACATCGAAGGGACTCCAGGATTTTAACTGGGAGGGAAAACTCCGGAAACTGAAAGCTCTTCGGATTTCGTGAATGTTCTTACATGAAAGACGGATTGGTCTCATTATATGTGTCTTCCAGAGGATGGTGGTCACTTCAAAGGTACAGATCTCAGTGCTTCTAAGGCAGTGGTTCACAACTTGGCTGCAAATCAGAATCACCAGGGAGCTTTTAAATGTCCCACTGTTCCGGAGGTGCAGTATTTTTAAAACCCTCAAGGTGATTGCAATGGGCAACTAAGTCTGAAAACCACTGATCTTTGAAAGGAATGATAGATCCGAACTAAGCAAAGGAGGGTGAGCTACTAGAGTGTGGACGGTCCCTGCTGCTGAAGCTGCTCAGATCCACACTCAACATCACTGGCTGGTGATGAACTCAAGCCTTCCATGGGTGGTTAGACTAAAGGAGACCAGCCTCAGGTGCCCCACCCTGAGAGGTGAGTCAATGCTCTGAAGTGGAGGTGTTCTCTAATAGTTCCAAGGAACTATTTGTTTGAATACAATGAAGTATTTAAAGCAAACAAAGGAAGAGGGAGGTGGATCCCTCTCCTACCCCATCCCCACCCATTCTACCGTCTTCTCGTGATGAACCCTGAGGACACTGTGTGGAAACCTGGGAATTTAATGAAAATCTCTAGGACCCCAGGGAAGAGTTTTAAAAACCACCAATTTAAGGGAAGGGATTTACACAGAAATGAATTTTGTATTCAACCAACTGTAGTTAACATCTTGATTATCTTGATTAATAGAAATAGCAAATCCCAAATGGGGGCGAGCCAACATGAATGACCATGGATGGACCTATGCCATTTCTTATGTGGGAAAATGAGGAGCATCAGCCTGTCTGCGGTGGACCCAGTGCCTTAGAAACTAGACCTCGGTCTATTTCTGCTTATTACTTGGTGTCACACATGGGTTCTAAAAGTCACCTGCTTCGGCTCACCGTGGTATTTTCCAAGAGAAGAATGCCAAAATAGTATGCCAACTAGAATGCCAAGAGAAGAATGCTGAAAGTTCCTGGGCTTTGCATTCGCATGTTGGGGTTCAGCCTGGATTAGCTCTTCATTCATGTCCTACCCTGGGCAGAGCAAGCCTTAAACCCAGGTGTTCTCTTTTCCAGTATCTTTTTACAATTTCATGGCACCTTCTATGCCACACAGGCTCTAGCTTGTGTACCAAAGCTGGAACTTACAGATGGCAGTGTGGGAGCAGGAAAAGGAATAGGGAGTGAAGGCAAATAAGTTGTGTCCTGGTTCTGCTATTAGCCAGTTGTGTGAATACAGACAAGTCACCTAACTTACTAGTTTCCTCCTCTCTAAAATGGAATTTGTTATACTTCCTACATACCTCATGGGATTATTGTGAAGTTAAAAAAAAATAAGCCAAGGTCATATCCTCTTACATTATATAAAATACTCATGATTACTGAATGCAAAAATATAACATTGGGGAACTTCAGTGTATGAGGCCCGTCCAGGAAAACTCCAGCCACTGTTAATATAATGAGAATGGTTTGTGCAACAATAACCTGATATAACCTGGCACTCTAGAGTGGACTGGAATGCACATGCATGGACAGCGATGACTTCATTGTAGTAGTCAGTGGAAATGATAGATGTCTTTGAGTGAGTATGTGTACTGTGTGGCCATCACATTCAAAGGAGTGAGTGATTAGAGCAATGGAATCTGTATCAAATTTTTCATTAAGCTTGAACATTCCTCCACAGAAACTATTCATATGATTCAGAAGGCTGCATCTATGGGCAACTGGTGATTAGCAGCTTCATCACAACAATATTCCCACTCATGCATCATGTTTCATGAAGTTTTATAGTGAACATCAAATCACCCAGGTGACTCAGCCCCACTACAGCCCAGATTTGGCACCCTGGGACTTTTGGCTTTTCCCAAAACTAAAATCACCTTTGAAAGGGAAGAGATTTTAGATCAGCAATGACATTCAGGAATATCTGATAGGGAAGCTGATGGCAATTGGGAGAACTATGTGAGGTCCCAAGGTACCTACTTGGAAGGGGACTGAGGTATCATTGTCCTATGTACAGTGTTTCTTGTATCTTCTTCCATAAATGTCTCTTATTTTTCATAGTACATGGTTGGATACCTTCTGGACAGACCTCGATGTAGATCTCATACATATGGCAACTATAAGTAGGGGAGGGTAAGAAGACCTATATGTTTTTAAGACTTCTACATTTTACTTGAAGTGGTAAACATTAACACTAAGTAAACTGTGACAGATGAGGCTTATATATTATAATTTTTGAAAAGCAACTAAAAATAGCACAATAAATATGATCCAGTGATGCAGACTCTGGCCCGTGGGGTCCATGTGTTGTGGCTGTGACAAACAAATTCATACGGACTACAGAAGTCCTGTGGAGAAAAAGGGACGGAATGGCCACTCTCTGAGTGAGAGAGGGCCCCGACCCCTGTCTGGACAGGCTTTTATTGCTTTTCTGGGTACATTACATCTAGGATGGTCCTTATTTACTATTCACAGGTTTGCTGTAGGTGGTTACTTTTTACGGATAACAAAGGAAAGGAAGTTGCTAATTACTACAAAGAAAAAGGATATTTGCAAATGCAAAGGAAAAAGTGGTTGAACTGGTTACACTTGTCCTTGGGAAGTTTAGCATAGATTTTAGGAAGTTACTTTAAAGATATGCAGTAAACATTTGCTGCCTCAATTCAGGGTGAGGGAGTTTTAGCAAAAGCAAGGTTCATAGCAGCCTAGGTACAATGCAGGCCTGGTTTCTCACAGGAAAGCCAATGTGGGTTTGGCTTCTGGTGTGCCAACTTGCACCTGTCGGTTTTCCGATAGGGCTGGGCTACATTCACCATGCCACGTGGAATGGTTCCCTATAACAATGAGTCAATAGACAAATGATACGGGATACTAAAAATGATTCAAAAAAAGGAAGGAAAATGGAGAATAGAGGAGTATAAAACAGAAGAGACAAACAGATGACTGATAAAATGGTTGACATAAACCCAGTCAACATTATGTTAAATTATGTAAGTGATCTACAATGCCAAATAAAGGTAGATATTATACAATTGGATTTTTGAGGAAAGGCCTGATATCTACAAGATATCACTTGTAGAGTGATATCTCTACAAGTAAAGGCCTTGTAAAGGCCTTGCTATCTACAAGAAACCCACTCTAAATGTAATGATATAAATAGACTAAAAGTAAGAGATTAAAAAGAAAAGCTATTCCATGGATATACTAATCAAAGAAAGTAAGAGTGGTTATATTAATATTACAAAAAGTAGACTTCAGAATAATTGAAGAAAAAATTATCAGGGATAAAGAAGAAAATTACATGACACTGAAGGAGAAATTAACCAAAAAAGCATGGCTGCCATAAACACATGTGTACCTAAACACAAACCCCCAAACCCTTGAAGCAAAAACTGATAGCACTGGAGGGAGAAATAGACAAATACACAATTATTCTTCGTATTCCTCTCAAGAAATTAATAGAACAAGCACACAACTCAACCAAACTGTTTGTATGACATTCTACCCACAGCAGCAGAAATACACATTCTTTCCAAGTGCATGTGGAATAGTCACCAACATAAGTCATATTCTGGGCCATTATACAGGCCTTAACAAATTTAATATCTTTATAATCATATAAAATATGCTATTTTCAACCATGATGGAATTTAACTAGATATCAGTCACAGAAACAGATCTGGGAATGCCCCAACTATTTGATGTTAACACGTGAAAATGAAAACCACAAGTCTCTCATGAACTTAGAAAATATTTTGAACTGAATCAAAGTGAAAATGCAACACATCAAAATTTGTGCGATGCAGCTAAAGCAGTGCTTAAAGGAAATTTATAGCATCAAATGCTTACTGGAAAAGAAAGCCTCAAATCAATAATTTTATCTCTATTATTGATAAACTAGAAAAGAAGAGAAAATTAAGCCCAAAGCAAGCAGAAGGAAGGAAATAATAAAAACAAGAGCAGAAGTCAGTGAAATTGGAAATAAGAAAGCAATAGAGAAAATCAGTGTACTTATATGCAACCTGTATCTTTCTTTGGTGAAGTGACTGTTCAAATCTTTCTGCCAATTTCTAAATGGATTTTTGTTTTCTTACTGTTGAATTTCAAAAGTTCTTTATATCATGGGTACAGTACAGAGTCTTTCATAAAGAAAAATTTTTAATTTTGATGACACCCAGTTTATCAGTGTTTTCTTTTCATGGTTCTAGCTTTGGGTGTAATATCTAAGAAATCTTCACCTAACCCAAGGTCACAAAAATTTTATCCTGTGTTTCTTCTAAAAGTTTTACATTGACATGTGGTTCTTTGACCCATTTGTATTTGGTTCTTGTGTAAAGTGTGAGATATAGGTTGAAGTTCAGTTTTATAAATTAATGTCTGAGTGTTAAAGCACCATTGGTTTAAAAGACTACCCTTTCTTCATTGAATTGCCTTTGCAACTTTATCAAAAATCAACTGGCCATATTTGTGCTGGTCTATGTCTAGACTGTATTCTGTTCCATTGATCTATGTGTTCACTCTTTTGCCAATACCACACTGTCTTTTTTTTTTTTTCTGTAGATTTTTTTATTTTTAAAGAGAGGGGAAGGGAGGGAGAAAAAGGAGGAGAGAAACATCAGTCTGTGGTTGCCTCTCACACACCCCCCACCAGGGACCTGACCCACAATGCAGGCACGTGCCCTGAATGGGCATAGAACTGATGACCCTTTGGTTTGCAGGCCGGTGCTCAATCCACTGAGCCACACCAGCCAGGGCCACACTCTCTTGATTTCTGTAACAGGCATGGAATGAGTTTCAGGATGAGCTACAAGCTGAAGTAGTTAAGTTTCAGAGATGCTTATTGCACAAAACTGGTTAATAAAATTTGAAAGCAGAATTAGTTAAGATTAAATATAACAACAAGGATGCTTAAATGTTACCTAGGGAGTTTCATTTCTTCATATCTTCCTCAAGCATGTGTCCCATTTTTCATGTAGAGATATCAAGTTTTCAGGCTATTTTAAATAAGAACATGCTTACATGCAAGTGTGTGTATTTGTGTAACAAGTTTCATTTCTGACAAGTTCCCATATGCTGCTGATACTGCTGCTGCTGGTCCAGCGACCACACTTTGAGGACCTGGCTCTGACCTACGCCACACTCACTGGACTATCTTGTCGCTTGGTGCTCAACACCCCAAGTGTAGCAACAGTGCCCCAATGGATTAATTCCATTCTGAGCTCCACTGTGCATTCCTCAACCAAATTTGGAAATAGAATTAAAGCAGAAAGGTAAAAAATCGATATTCTTGGAGTCTGAATTGAGTAAATACTTCCAGGGAAAAGAAGAAGACTATCTTACCAATCCTGGCCAGTGTAGCTCAGTGGATTGAGCACTGGCCTGCAAATGGAAAAATTGCTGGTTCGATTCCCAGTCAGGTCACATGCCTGGATTGCAGGCCAGGTCTTGGTTGTGGGCGCTCAAGAGGCACCTGATCGATGTATCTCTCACATTGATGTTTCTCTATCTCTCTTTCCCCTCCCTTCTCTTCTCTCTAAAAAGTATATAAATAAAATCTTTTTTTAAAAAAGGCTATCTCCCCAAAGAAAAATGTCAAAAAGTTAAAAAATAAAAAGGTAAAGAAGTAATTAGAGAGGTATAGTTGAAGAATGGCTGAACGTTGATGAGTCTTGTAGCTTGGTGATGAGACATGACAGTTAAATATACACTTTGTTTTTTTTTTAATATGTTTGACATTTTTCATTTTTAAAACTGTTTTACCTTAAAAATCAAACTGAGATTATAAAGTAGAGGAGCCTAGCAGAAGATGGATGAGTGTTAGACAAAAATTAAAATGCTGTTTCCAAATTCTTAAGCTAGCTAGACATGAATTACCCCACCAGGGTTCCGTAGCCCTCAGTAGCATGGGAAAGTTAATGCTACGTGTTACTAAGGAGTTTGGCCAAGATTGTTCAACTGCAAGTCCAGATTTCTTTGAAATTTTTATTTTATCTTCCAAATGTGATTTTGTACTCTAATTAGTATCCATTTGTTTTCATCTACAAAGAATGTTTTAAATTGTTACCATTTGGGGAAAATATTTCCTACCTGTTCAACTAGTGGATGAACAAGTTTCCATCATCACATACAGAATTCATAACTTCAGAGATAGAGGTATTGGGTTGGCCAAAAAGTTCACTACATTTCTTCCATACGATGGCTCTAGTAGCACTTAGTTGTGCTTTAACTTCACTCAAAACAGTTTTGTTAGATTGTATTGTGACAGCTGTCATATCAGCATGCATTTTAAAAAACTTATCAAATTAGTGAATTTTTGTGCAGCCATTTTAATATTGAAGATGGAAGAAAATATGCAACATTTTTGACATATCATGATTTATTATTTTAAGAAAGGTAAAAACCCAAATGAAACACACAAAAAAAGATTTATGCAGTATGTTGAAAGGGCAATGTGACTGATCGAATGTGTCAAAAAATGTTTGCAAAGTTTCTTGGTCCCATTGACATTTTGGTCAAATAGTTCTTTGCTCTGGGGCTGTCTGATGCACGGGAAGATGTTCAACAGCACCCCTGGCCTCCACCCACTAGAAGCCAATGGCAGGAGGTAGCCAACATACTCAAAATATCCAAATCAATAAAGTTATTGGTGAAATTGAAAAATGTCTTTTATTTTATGGAAACAATGTAATGGACTTTTTGGCCAACCCAATAATTCAGTCTTAGAGGAGTATCACATGCAAGAATCACAGCTCAATGGTCAAAATAATTAAATGGGAATCTCTGTGAATTTGTACTCAAAGGACGTTAAAACTGATATGCAATTGTTGCTCAGAGTTCACACACTCAAAAAACAACCAGATTTGGGTTCACTTGTGTCTCTACAATTAAACCCTTATATTAAATCAGCACCTGGATGCCCTCTGTGCTCGTTAGATGAGGGCGTCTCGCCGTCGCCAGCCCACTAGTTAGGGCTGAGTTGCCATCCTCATTCTGGAGCCTCTGGCAACAATGCCATGGGGCCGGCTGTTTGGGATTTCCTTCGCAATCTTGCATTTTTTTCATTGGATTCAAGTTTATGCTTCAAGGTTCCTATCTTTAGTCACAAATGTTTTTTAATCTTCACCCAAGGATATGCTTATTGATTTTAGAGAGACAGGAAGGGAGGGAGAGAGAGAGAGAAAGAGAGGGAGAGAAACATCCATGTGATAGAACTTACCTCCCCCATACACACCAGGACCGGGGATCAAACAACACTCCAACCAACTGAGCCACCTAGATGGTGCTAGGCACCAATTTTTGTAATTAAAAAAAAATTACCCAAATCTCCACCTTTGAGGGGCCTTTGGGTCATGCAGTGCCTAGAACAGGAATGGAACTGAATACAATGACATGTTTACACATGTAATAAAATGTGAAGCACTAGCAGTCCGTGATGCTGAGAACTCTTCCTCCCCAGTGTTTTTCCAGGTTAGCCACACGTTTTGTGCTCTGGAATTGGAATAAGGCTCTGGGCTTTTTCCTCTATTTGCGATAGGTCTGTTTACTACTAAAACTCTGGATTCAAATACTGGTATTTTACTTTGTTGCAAGCTAATCTGTATACACCCACCACTCTACAACCACCAAACATTTACAGCCTTAAACACACAACATGAATTAGATGATAGGCATCTGCATCGCTCTCCTAGGGCTGCTGTAACAAAATACCACAAACTGGGTGGCTAAAAACAGCAGAATTTCATTTGCTCACAGTTCCAGAGATCTGAATTCTGAAATCAAGGTCTCAGCAGGGTTGGCTTCCTCTTGGGGGCTCAGAGGGAAGATCTGTTTTGTGTCTCTCTCCTGCCACTAGTGCTTGCTGGCAGTTGGCATCCTGGCCCGATGGCTGATTACTCCAATCTCTGCCTCATCACATGGCCTTCTCCCACTGTGTCTCTGTGTCTGAGTATCCAAATTGCCTCATTGTTTTGTTTTGTTTTGTTTTGAGGATACCAAACATTGGATTTAAGCCTCACCCTAATCTAGTATGACCTCATCTTGATCATATCAACAAGATCATATTTCTCAATAAGGTCACATTCACAAGTTCTAGGCAGACATGAGTTTGGGGACACACTGTTCAACCTGGTACAGTTTGTGTGGCTGCAAAGGCCAAGCACACCCACTGCACAGTAGTCTGTATTACATTCTTCTTCTGGTTCACAGAGGACTTGCCTGTTTCACAGGGAGCAGGGGCGAGGGAGTCGCCTCTTGCTGACTATGCAGGATGCTCCTTTTTGATGTGTTCTGTCTCCCATGTGGAATCCTCTAATGCAGGGTCCTACTGTACAAGGGGGGCCCCCAAAACTCAGAATTTGTTTATAGAAAATTGTGTATTTATTTTTACATGTTTAAACTTCAGTCACCTTGAAAGTATTCTCTCCATTTGATGCAATACACCTATCAAGGCTTTTTTTCCACTGCTCAAAACAGTTTTTAAACTCATCGGTTTTGATGCCTTTTGGTGCTTCTGCCCTTTTTTGTTTCACCTCTTCCACATCGGCAAAACATTTTCATTTGAGGACTTTTTTCATCCAGAGAAACAAACAAACAAAAAAGTCACTCGGGGTGAGATCAGATAAATAGGGAGGGTAGGGCACAGGGGTCATGCTATTTTTGGTCAAAAACTGCTGAACCCTCAGCATGGTGTGGGCAGGTGCGCACGTAAATCAACCATCATGAAATGGGCAAACACATTGAGTCTTCCAAAAAAATCACTGAAGCCGAACACAGCCTCTCACAACAACACCAGCTGGTACACTGATACAGACGGGTTCCTAGAACACTCACCTAGCAGCCTGTACTATAAGGGGCCCGCCCTCTGGAAGATAATTCTGAGTGTTTTGGGGTCCCCTCTCCTACAACTCCGTGAAATCACCACAGATACGCCTTAATGAAAACTTTTGAGGCAGCACTGGCCAGAGGACCAGGAGGCAGGAAAAGGTGAACTCTAATCTCACCTCTGATGTATTTTTTAGACATCCCCAGTGTTCCCTGCCCGTGCCAGGAGGAGGATGCACCCGTGTAAACATGTCGCTACATTTCACCTGCACAGGTGAACCCTGATCAAGACTTCTCTTGCTGTTGGTAGGGTTGCTGTTTTCAAAAATGGGCCTTCTTGGCTCTGGTGTTTTATCAACAAACACCCACTGAGTCTCTTCTAAATACCAGCCTTTGCTGACACTGTGTACCATAGGAAGAAATGTCCACGCAGGTGGGTGGAGGCCATGGAATATTAGGAGCAGTTAGAAAACAATTATCTAAACAGATATTACGGTAACAAATGTGGGTCTTCAAGGCAGAAAGTTGTTGGAAAAGCAGTCCCATCTGGGTGAACTATGCATATACATATATATTATATTTGGGGAGGTGCTTGCTGGGATGGGCAGGAGGAAGTGGCAGTGGGTACCCAGTGTGAAGGGAAAAGCAAATAAGACAGGAGAGGTGTGCCCTAAAGTACCATGAGCTGAGGAGTCTGATTAATTCAACTTTCTGGTTAAAACTCTAAGGTTAAAAAACATCTTGGGGAGTTCAGAATCAGCATTTAGGATAGCAAAACCATCAAGGCAGCAGTCGACTAAGCCTCAAAAAGCAGAGCATAGTCACTGAGATTAGGGCTAAGAGGTTAGAAGCAAGAGAAAGCAGCACGGAAATCGGACCCTTGGGATGAGAGGGGATGCTAACAGTATCCAGCAGCATCTGTCTACCGGGGTCTTTTTGAGAGCTGGTTTGGAGATTCTAGCAGGGGAGCGCAGCTGCTCAGATACCCTTGACCGAAGACTGGTCCACCCCTCTAGTTGAGAAGGTCGTCCTCTTCCACCAAGCACACAGCTTCCGGAGGGACGCTCATGGATCGGTGAGGGAGGAAGGGGACGCCCGCCTAGCCAGCCAGAACAGCCAAATCAACCCTGGCGATCAATGCAGTGACAGATGTCACAGTCAGATCACCCTCACATCCTCTACCAAGGTCTTTTTGTCAGGAGCTATGTGAGTCAGGGCTCCTGCCCTATGAAAAATCGCAGTAGAATTTTTTAAAATAGCAAGACACAAATCACTGACATATTCTGTACTTGATTGAATGTGGACAAGGGGCTGTGTGAGGTAGTTGAAGGTAGCGTCAAATCACAAGACCTTGACTGTGTGAGTCAGGAGGTGTGCGGGCAGAGGAAAGATGGGAGGAAAGGTGTATTTCAGAGCATGCATCTAGAGTAGCATGCAGGGACATCTGGGCTGCTCTGCCGTGGTCCACGTGCAAGGCACAGAGAACATGGATGCAGGAGCATCCCCAGGAGCAGCTGGGCAGGAGGGGAAAGGAAGGAGACGAACGCAGCAGCAGGTGAAGAACATGATATTTCTGATGAGTGACTGACTAGCAGAAAAGAAAGATAAGAAAGAGCCAAAGATGATCTCCAAAACCTGAATCAGAGTAAAGGGGGAATAATATTTTTTTAAAGGAGGGGTTAGGAAGCAGGTTGGCTTAGGGTGAGGAAGATACTGGGCTTACCTCCGGGTGAACCAAGTGATAATGTGCTCCACTGGAGCCATTAAACTCCTCCTCCAGGGCAGACGAGGGCCTGCCCTGCCTGTGAGGCCTGGCAGGAGCACAGGGACTGCGGCGCAAGGGTACCTCTAGACTTCTTCCTCTGTGGCTTCAGGGGGGTCTCTACAAACCGGATCTCCACCCCAATCAGAAAGAAACCTTTTCACTGCTCCCAAGGGCCCCCAGTCTGCCCTTGGTCTCCCCTCCCAACCTCTCCAACAGGGGCTCTCACACCACACCCCCACTCCACTCCAGCACCAGCACCTCCTGACGCCCCTTCTCCAGCACACCGGACTGTCCCCCAGCCCTCCAAGCTCAGGGCTCTTCCTACCTCTGCCTTGGGCCATGCCCTTCTCTGTCCCTGTCCTCTGAATGGCAAGTGCTCCTCACCCTGCATGCTCCTGCTCAGAGGCCACCTCTCCCCCGAGACCCTCTGCCCTTCCATGGGAATTTACCAGGCCCCTCTCCCCACCGTAGGACCATGTGTCTGAGCTCCCAAAGCTACAGCATCTTACCTTTGCGGCCCCAGTACCGCTTTGCCCAGGTTTTCTTACTTCAACCATGGATGGAATCTATTACATACAATGTTATTAGAGGCTTAAAAACAAAAACTTTCTTTATAGTTAGTAAGTATTCAAGGGAAGTTGGGAGTCGAAATAAATCAAATGTTAATATCTTGAATGAGAATTAGCTGTACTTAGCTATAATTTAGCTATGAAAGAAGAACAAAGGCTTGGCATTTCTCTTTATTCAAACCCCTCACAACCTAGGATCATAGCGTGCCAAAGAAAAGCCAGCCTTCTTTCTCTAATACTCCAATTTTCAGTCCAAATGTGTTACATCATATTTTAGAAAATCACATGGGTTCAATTTTTTTCCAAACCCCAAATGCCAAAGCAAATCTGAACTGAAAAATTACTGTGTGATATGTGTGTATATTTGTTTAACAGAAATCATAATTTGGACACTATATCAAACTGGGCCTGGGTCTATCTAGAAAGAAATGCTTGTTTTGTTTTGTTTTGTTTTGTTTTGTTTTGAATAGAATTTTTCTGCATCACTGTGCATGTTTACCATTGGGTCAGGAGAAAGGGAGGATGTTTTTGTGATTAGAATATCCAGATAAACAGGACTTTAAGTAGAGTTTCCAAGATTCTCTTATCTGAACTCCAAGGTTAAAATAAGATGGATCAGAACAATACAGCACATAATTTTCTTCTATTCTACGAGCATTTATTGAGTGCCAAGCAAGAGCCAAGCAGGGGGCAAAAATGCGTAAGTCACGGTATCTGCCTTTAAAGCCCTCACCTTCTAGCAAGGGAGGTTGTTATAAAAATATATGAGATAAAACAGGGACATAAACTTAATAATGGAAACCAGGCATGACAGACATTTATACAGATACAACTTCATTCTATTGCCATCGAAGCTGAACTCTAAGCCTTCTTCATATTCAGATTCTCAAACTGATTCTGAATCACTTTTGGCCTTTGGCGGTTTTGTGGAGTGAAACAGTGACAATGTGTTTTGCATGATCTGCGTACATGGCCTTCCTTTAGCACGTGTGTGCCTGGCAGTGGGAGTTCGGAGCATTTAAGGAACACTGGGGCTTTGTCTTCCTTTCTTGTTTAATTACACACATTGTCTTCCCTTCGTTAAGGTACATATTTCTAGCAGTTATCTCCAAAGAATTAACTTGAAGCTTTTGAAAAATAGATTCGGAGCAACAACAGAGTGGAGATTCAGGATGCAGCAGTCAGCAGCCAGCGTGGGATGTTTTATCTGGGCCAGCTTGGCTGTAATTAGTATCATCTGGGTGTTACAGAACAGACTGGGGGGCGAGGGGGTGAACGATATACTATCACCAAATGGACCCACCTTGTGCTCTGGGGGTCCCCCACCCCATACTAGGTTCACCTTGCCCACCACAGGGAAAGATATCTCTCAATGCCAGAGATTGGTGAAAAGGAAAGGGGTTATTTATTTAAAGAGTTATTCAAACTTAAGAGTAATGACTTAATGTCTTCATTGAGATCCCAAAGTCCTTTAGAACACCCATGAATGCATAGTCCTTCCTTCCCCCTCTGCCCAATCCAGGGTACCGTATCTCAGAAAAAGAAATAGAAGTCTGTGGTTTTTCTCTGCCCAAGCCACGTGGTCCCAAAATGATGTGTGGTCTCAAAAGACCCCGCATAGCTGTCGCACCTGGGTTTAAATCCCAGTACCAATCTTCCTCTGCGGCACCATTTCCGACTATTCCCACAATTGGCCACAGCTGCCAGCATTCCCGTATTTTTCCAGCTTTACTGGGCTGCCATAGTAAGTCCGGGCAGGTGTGGCCCTGTGGTGTGGAGCCAATCCTCTCCAAGCTCTCACACAGGCACTGTAACCAGGGGGATTTGCCTCCCAGTTACATTATTGGTTGAAGTCACTTCCATCCCCCTGGCTCAAAGCATGGCCACAGCTATTTAACATATCCATGAAACCAGTTAAAGATTAGAGGTATGTTAAATGACCATGCCAGAGGTTAGCTGCAAAACTGTTGCTATGCAAAACAACTCTCCATGGCCCTGCTCCATGTGTCCCATCCCCCAGCTCAGACCTGTGGGAGTGAGGACATCCTATATTTTTTTTTTCTAATATTTCCTGGATACTGAGTTCTGGACCCCATTACGAATTCCTATTTGGGATCCCCCCTGTTACAAGGGGAGCTTTTAAATCACTCAGTGCCCAACCAATTAATAATTGGCTGTACCCCAACCAATTAAATCCCAACCTCTGGGAGTTAGAACCCAGGCATGAGGATTTGAGGGAAAGGGAGTCAACTGAGTGTTCTAACAACTTTTTATTTGGAAGTACAGATGGTCCCTGACTTAGCATGGTTTGACTTAATGATTTTTCGACTTTTTGATTGTACAAAAGTGATATGTGGCAGCCATTCTTGAAATTTTGAATTTTGATCTTTTCTCAACCTAGCAACACGAGGTCTGATTACTCTCTCGTGACACTGGTTAGTGGCAGGAGCCCCAGCTCCCAGTCAGCCAGGCAGTCACCAGGGGAAGCAGCTGGTACCCTGTAGTGCACTGTGTTGCCAGCATTTCTGTTTTAGTTCAATGCCTCCAACATTGTCCAGGCCCAGAGTGCTTTCAGCTGTGTGCATGAATGGTGAGGACCCACACAGCCACTCTGCTCTCACTTTCAGTGCTGTTGTCAATAAATTCCATGAGATAATCAGCACTTTATTGTAAAATAGAATATATGTTGGATGATTCTGCCCACCTGTTGGCTAATGTAAGTGTTCTGAGCCATTTAAGTTAGGTTATGCTATGATGTTCGGTAGGTTAAGTAAATTAAGTGCATTTTTCACTTACAACATGTTCAACTTACAGTTTATTAGGACATAACCCCGTTGTAAGTCAAGGAGCATCTACAATTGAAATTCATAAAATGTCGCAAAAATAAAAATACTACAAAGAACTCCTGTATCCCCTTCATCCAGAGTCACCTAGCTGTTTTCCTCTGAACCGCTTGAGGGCGTTACGTACACCATGGCCCTTTGCCTGGAACTGCCTCAGTTACAGTATTTCCTAGAATAGGCACGTTCCCATGAGTGGCTGCAATACAGCTAACAACTTCCACATTTACGTTCATACCACATTACAAGTGTTTCATTTACCACCCATATTCCAGTTGTGTCAGTTGATCTAACAATGTCCTTTGCAGCATTTTTCTAACTCTGAATGGTTCAGGATCCAATCTGGTTCCGGGTCAGGAATTGCATTTAGTTGACATTTCTTTCTCCTCGTTTCATCTGCTCTGCAGACTTGCTTTATCTTTCATGATGTTGACATTTTTGAAAAATACAGTTCCCCCACTTTCAAACACTAGAATGTTCCTCACTGTCTGATGAAATATGCGCTTCCAGCCAGAGCGCCGCACGGCCGGGCACATCCTTGCCCTGCTGCCTCATCGGGACGTCAGTGTTCGCCTTTGCTCGCCGGCCATGTTGATTTTGAGCACCTGGTGAAGTGTTGCCTGATTTCTCCACTGGATAACTGTTCTTCCTTTTTCTCCCTTATAACTAATGAAGAGTTTGAGTGACCTATAAGACCAACAGAGTATCTTACTCCACATCAAAATGCACCAACGTTTAACATCTGTTGATGATTCTTGCCCGATTCGATCTTTACCATCACAACAGCAAAACGATTTTCCGACTCCAGCACTTCCTCCATAGTCACCAGCCAGCCCTCAAGACTCCTCATTAGAAGGAGCTCTCCCTTCTCCCTCATGTATTTATTATATGTATAACAATAATCTACTCATTGATACAGACTCATACATTTTCTTTTTTAAAAAATGTATGCTTTATTACCATACTTATCTGGGTGCTCAAAGTATTCCAGACGTGGCTAGTAGGAGCCCCTTTCAAGCGACTCCAATGCCCCTGTGACATGTTTCTAGAGTTTCTTGAACACTTCCATGCTATTCCTGTGCCTGTGTTGCCCCATCTCTGGTACTAGTCATTTTTCCAGGAAATGGTGCCTTTTAATGGGAAATGGTCTTAGAGACCATGATTAAGGTGCTAGGTATGCTTTTGCTAGTGGAGTGTTTTTGCTTCCTAGCCCTCTTAGTAGACAGAGCTAGGAAATGTATGCATGTATTGTATAGATACATATGCGTACGCATACCTAAGATTTGCACTTTTATACGCATACACACGTACATATGCACATGCACATAAACATATGCATAATTTCAAGATCATTGAATTCACACTACCTCACATGCAAATCCTTCACCACAGGGCTCCATGTTGCCCTCCCCCCACTGCAGAGCTGCATGTCTGCTTTGCCGCAGTGAGGTCCCCGGCCCCCAGTGTCAACTCCAAAGCACAACCACTTTGGGAAAATGTTTGGCATGCCTCCTACAACTAAACGTGCATGTACTTATAACCTAGCCATTCTACTTCTGGGCAAACCCCCAACAAAAATGAGGACTTACGTCCACCAAAAACACACAAGAATGTTTATAGTAGCCTTACCCATAAGTGTCAAAAACTGGAAGCAAACCAAAAGTCAATCAATAACAGAAAAAGTAAATAAATGGTGGCGTAGTCGTATGGGATAATACTAAATTGCTATGAAAAAGAATGAACTGATAAATGCAACAATGTAAATGTATCTCATGGATGTAGAGTTAACTAAAAGTGTCCAGCACAAAAGTGTATGTGTGGTGTTATTCTGTTTATGTGATATTCAAAAATGGGCTAAACTACGGTGCCAGACAGCAGAGCAGTGGTCACTAACCCTCCAGCCTTGTGGGGACAGGGGTAATGACTTTGAGGGGGTGGATAGGAGCCTTCAGGGCTGGAATGGTCTGTATCTTTATTCAGGTAGTAGTGACTCTGGTGTAATATAAATACAAAAACCGAGCTATAAGCTCATAACTTAAATACTTCACTGTATATAAGTTATATCCTTTTTTTTTTATTTTAATGCAGCTACAAATCAGGCTGCCAATGTAATTAACTCAACTGAAATGACCTAATCAGATCCATTTCACATGTGTTCGAGAAATGGCAACTATATCAGAACTTAACCTGCCTGAGCTCCTGCATTTCTGGCGTCGGATACAGCCAGTCGGTGACCGTGAGGTGACGGTGCATCCTAGGGTGTGACGCCACTGTGGTGGGCTGAGCGTCTGGAGGGAGGTAGTGTGTTCAGTCTAACTGGATTCTTTCATACCTCCTCCCCCACCCTCCTGCCAAGGATTAGTCACAATCCAAACCCTAATGGCTACGCCCTGTGTATAAAGTCACACAATTATAGGTGTCCTCTCAGATGGATTGCTGATAACTCGGAAAAACTTGGCTCCGAGAACCGCAAATGCTTGCAGACAGGGAGAACGGGCCTGTGGCGAGAGCTTCAGCGGGAGCTGGGAGCGGAGGCCCCGCCCCCCGGACTGACCCTTCCGCCTCCCTCCTCTGTATCTGCCCTGTTGTTACTCAGGCAGAGCCAGAAGATGAGAGGTGAAACCTTTCCTCCCTTGACTGAGAAGCCTCCTCTTTTGATCAGAGAAAGGGTGTACCGTAGGGGTTCTCCGACCTAAATGCACCATAGACGCCTGGGGGCCCTGATGCTGGACCCCACCCCAGGGTGTCTGATTCAGCTAGCCTGAACCTAGGTATCTCACCAGCTTCCAGGGATGCTGATTGGAGTGGTGCGAAGACCACACTGGCATAAGGGAAACAATGGGGAACCAGATTCTCGAAGTTCAAGTCCTGACCTCTACATAATAGTCTATGAACTGGAGCAAGCAACTTAATCTCTCTGAGCCTATTTCCTCATCTGTATAAGAAAGGTAATAGGTGTCCTGGCATTCATATTATAGGATTGGCATTCATATTATGAGTTCATGTGTGGATTTTTTATTGAAGTATAATTGATTTATAATATTATATTAGTTTCAGGTATATAACAGTGATTTGATATTTATATACATTACAAAGTGATCACCACACTGTTATTATTCTCACTATACAAAGTTATTACAGTATTATTGACCACATTCTCTATTCATTTGTGTTCTGAAAACCATCAATCATCAAACCAGAGTTTCTTCACCTGTTTGTGCCATGGACCCCCTTGACAGTCAGCAGGCACCTTCTCAGAATATTGCTTTTAAATCCATAAAATAAGATACAGAAGAGTATAAAGGAAACCAATTGTATTGAAATGTAGTTATTCACAAATTTTTAGAAAACAAATTTGCAATGTAGTAACATGTGCTTCTTTAACATTAAAATAGGAGATATCTTGGAGGGTCTCATAACTACAGTAATTGTTATATATAGTGATGAGTTTTTGAACAATTTTTCAAAAATATATGTAACATCTTAATGTCATATGAATATCAAAGTCTGTCCAGAAAAAGTCCAGCCATTGTTAATATAATGAGAAATGTTTGCATGACATCAGTGTAACCTGGCAGCCAAGGAGAGTGAACTGGAGTGCACATGTGTGAACGATGATGATGTCACTGTACAAGTCAGTGGGGGTGGTAGATGCCATTGAGTGGGTATGTGTGCTGTGTGTCTGTCACATTCAAATGACTGAGCAAGTAGAGCAACAAATATGCATCATATGTTGCATTCAGTTTGAACATCCCTTCACAGAAACTATTCATATAATTCAGAAGGCTGCAGCTATGGGCAACTGGTGATTGGCAGCTTCATCACAACAATATTCCCACTCATGCATCACATCTCATGCAGAGTTTTTTGGTGAAAGATCAAATCACCCAGGTGACTCCACCCCCCTACAGCCCAGTTTGATGCCCTGCGATGTCTGGCTTTTCCCAAAACTAAAATCACCTTTGAAAGGGAAGAGATTTCAGACTGTTCATGAGGATCAGGAATATCTGACTGGGCAGCTAATGGCAACTGGAAGAACTGTGTGAGATCCCAAGGTGCCTACTTTGAAGGGGACTGAGGCATCATTGTCTTATGTACGGTGTTCTTGTATCTTGTATATTCTTCAATAAATGTTTCTATTTTTCATTATAGTACATGGCTAGATACCTTCTGGACAGACCTTGTATACATGATTTCCACTGGTGACAGAGTCCAGTACTGCCAGCACTACTGTGGTTTGTTGCCTGCGTTTATAATGGGAGGAATGCTAAAATAAAGATGTAATCGACAGGCCCTTCCAAGGTGGTAGTATGATACGAATAGTTATGTCCCATTTCCAGATTAGCTAACATGTTCTGAGACTCACTTGGGTTTGTGCCCACATGTGGGCTTTTGTGGAAGCCCATAGGCTGGACAGGAAACAGCAGGGCTGCAGATCCCCAGCGGGTGTTGTGGTGGTGGGCAGTGGTGTCGGACCCCTTCGCCCTTGATTTTGTTGGGCTACTTCCCAAATAACTTCTAAGAACTGCTGAAAGATTAAGAAGATTGGAATTTTGCTACTAGGAGAAAATTTAACCTTCATTTTTCAAAGGAAGAAAGAGGCATCGAGATCACAGTGATCCATTTGCTCAAAGGAAACGACCTTCTTTATTCGACTGTGGAAGCCTGTGGTTGGGCCGTCAACAACGGGCATTGAGATTATGGGACAAAATGTGAGAACCAGGGCTTGGATAGATAAATCATTCCCGCAGGAATCTTGGAGAAGGGTGCAGATGGTTTAAGCCAAACATGTCAAGCATGTACCTCTAAAACTGGAATAAACCCAAATGTCAAACAAAAGTGGTTTCCTCCCGTTGACCTCGCTGTAAGGTTGACTTTCAAACAGGCTTTGCCAAAGCTTGCCCGCAGTGCACGCACCACTGGCAAGAGGCACGAGTCCACTGCACTTTTCCTGGGGTCGTCCCAGGTGTCACTCACAGTGCTGACACTGCCGGCAGGCCTGTGACCTGCCGGCACAGCTGCTTCCGGTATGCCCGACCAGGTCGCGGCCAGTTGAGGAGCTGTGTCAGAAGCTAACCCCTGGGTGTATGGAACCAGGACCCTATTGGCTGAAAATCTAACACAGCTTTTTAATGCTTTGCTGTTATATGAGTAAGGATTCGTGTAAACCTTTAGAAAGGGTATGAAGTAAAAGGATTCAAGGTCCCCATGTTTGATTTCCTGGGAGGCCCTGGCATCTCGCTCCTCCGCAGTATTTCAAACAGTTTGTTACTGGACATTTTGCTTTCCAGATAATAACCTCTCCTACAATATAGCCATTAAGGGCAATACAGTCTTTGCCAGGACTTACCTCAATTCTGAGCTTTTGATTCTCTAAATGGGATTTTAAGGAGAAGTTGTAAAGAGGGGAAATACATATATTCCTCAGGAGTAAGACTGTACTGTTTCCTTCATGGTAATTAAAATGCTTAGGCCTAAAGAAAAGGAATATAGGCATATGATAAAGCAACATTTGAATTGTAGTAAAAAGATATAAAATGGAAATGTCTCCTTTCTCATCTCTCATCTCAACCTAAACCCTAGTTTTTGTCCCCAAAAAGTTTACGCATGTGCCTGCATGTTTTATAATATGCTTTTATTTTAAAGTATGCATAGATGAGACCCAACACACTGATTGCATTTTTGTTTTCTTTAAAAATTTTCGTGGAGCCTTGCCATGCCCACACACAGCCCGGTCTCATTGTTTTTAGGGCCACACTGTCTGGGCATCCTCTATGATAATTCCCTCAAGCAATCTTCTACTGATGGATGTTTAGGTTATTTTTAGTTTTTTTCTACATTAAAAAAAAAAGCCTACAGAGCTGTGTCTGGTGTGGCTCAGTTGGTTGGAGCATCGTCCTATACACCAAAAGTTTATGGGTTTGATCCCTGGTCAGGGCACATGCTTAGGTTGTGGGTTCAATACCTTGTAGGGGTGCATAGGAGAAGCAGCTAATCGATGTTTCTCTCTCACATCTATCTTTCTCTCCTTCTCTCTCCCTCCCTGCCACTGTCTCTAAAATCAATAAGCACATCCTCGGGTGAGAATTTTTTTAAAAAACTTGCAGTGAATATCTTTGTTACAAACACTTTTGTATATTTAGAGAAAGATATACTTCAAGTAGTTTCCTAGAAGTACAATTCCTGGGTCAAGTGTATGGGCACTTAAAAGTTTTAACAATATAGACTTCCAGCCAAGATGGAGGCGTAGGCAGATACACTGTGCCTCTTCTCACAACCAAAATTAAGGACAACAAAGATTTAGAAACAAGAAAACAACCAGAACTCAGAAAATCAAACTGTTTGGAAGTCCAACAACAATTCATCCAGACCGGTAAGAGGGGCAGAGTCATGGCAGGAAAAAGCAGAGGTGCGGACTGGGCACGCAGGCAGCAGCGGCTGGCAGCCCCCAGATGCACAGGTGGTGACTAGCAGACCCCGGGCACGGGGCAGCAACTGTGCAGACCCAGTGAGGCCGCACAAGGCAGCTGGCTGACCAGGTGGTCCCAAGTTCACATGCAGATAATCCAGGCAAAGGGGAAGCGGTGAAAGGGACTGGAATCCGAGAGTGAGTAAAATTATCTCCTCTCGGACCACGCCTCCACGTACAGCATCACTACCCAGCGACTGGGCTATCCCACCCTGGGGAACACCTGAGGCTCCACCCCTCACTATGTAGCTGCAACTAGACAAAAAAAAAAAAA